>JBAGKK010511487.1:0-13952 GCA_037177015.1 Euceroptres primus | reverse complement strand
CTGATCGAGACTTTGTCTATGATCAATCAATGATATAAGATACCTTTTGGGCCAATTTTCTGAGGTCGATTTTCCTCTCAAATTGCCCTCTAAAGGTTAAATTTGGATATCGAATATGTGTCTATGGATATCGAATAGAGCCATTATCAACAATAAAATTTAAGGTCCCGCGTTTAAGGTATTTTTTGTGAATGTTTTGTCTATGGTTGAATTGGGATGTAATCCGGAAGTGTTTGGAAGATGAAATTTTTTTTGGGTTTTTTGTTGTCAAGTTCTAGTGCTAGCAGCAATAAAATTTTAGGCAGTTAGGGTACTTTTGGCAAATTTATTTTAAAAATTTTTAAGTCTCGGGTTGATTTGGGGGTGATTATTTTTTTGATAGGGGGATGAATTTTTTTTTAGCCTTTGGGCATCAAACGCAACCATTATTAGCAATAAAATTTTCAGGTCTCGAGGTTAGGGTATTTTTCGTGAATTTTTGAAGTTTTAGGGGTTAAAAACACAACGTGATCTTGTTGTGCTAGGAGGATGAAATTTTTTTGAGTGTCTTCTGACATCAAATGGAACCATTATTAGCAATAAAATTTTAGGTCTCGAGGTTAGGCTATTTTCTTTTTATTTTGTTTAGTCTTAGCGATTGATTTTGTGGGGTGATCCTTTTGTACTAGGGGGATGAAACTTTTTTCTGCCTCTTCGAAAATGAAATGAAACCATTATCAACAATAAAATTTTAGGTCTCTAGGTCAAGGTATTATTCGTAAATTTTTGAAGTTATAGTGTTGAAAAACAGGTTAATCTTGATGTGCTAGGGGGATGAAAGTTTCGGGTATCTTTGGACATGAAATGGAACGATTTTCTGGAATAAAGTTTTAGTTCTTGAGGTTAGGTATTTTTTGAATTTTTTAAGTTTAAGGGGTTGATTTGGGGTGTGATCCTTTTGAGCTAGGGGAATAAAACTTTTTTGGGTATCTTCGAACATCAAATGGAACTATTATCAGCAATAATATTTTAGGTCTCATGCGTTAAAAAAAATTTGTTCTTGTGTTTTTTTTTTTTTTTTTTGTAAACGTTGCGAACTTCAGTGAATTAATATTTTCTAAAACAGAAAATAAAGTTGCAGAATATAATTTAGGATTTGTCATTGCAGTTTTCACACTATTATTCATTGATTGATGGAGATTAGTAGTGTCATTAAAGAAGACAAATATTTAGTTGTTAGTTCTCCGTGTTCTAGATTGCATCCGTGAATTTAATACTTACGGGTCTGAACACATTTGGTAACTGATTGGAGGAGAATACAGCTATAGAGAGATCTAGGCGCCAAAGCAATTGCCACCTCTGTACATTGCCAAGATTCACTCTGACACGTTCCAATGTTTGTTGATAGGATAAGATCCTGGGCGTGCGCAAATTCTGGAATTTCTGAATAGTAAGCACTTTCATTCCTATAACTTACATTTCAGCTATAATTTTTCTTATTGTTGTGTAAAGAAAAAAATAGTCATTTTAATGTGATACATACGTATATTATAATTTGTATTTGTATTTATTCGAATAAAAAATGTTTATTTTTTGTGACTGTACTGACTGAATTTTTGACTATATTGCTCAACGAGAGATTCAACAAGGTGAGCGTAAAACGAAGAGTGGCCCGGTGAAAATCAGTCCTCTCTTCTCGTGTAAACACAATGGCAACGTCAACGTCATAAACTCTGTTGAACTTCGTGGTCTAATTTCCGCACGTAAACGCCCTCTATTTCTCAACCCTTACTTGGGTTTAACCTCTTTCGATTTTCACGTCATTTAATCTTAATCTCATGCACACATTCTCGTCTAAAAAAAAATGAAGAGTTGCAAACACAATTTGTATGCTCAAAATTGAAATATTAACACAGAGAAAATGTGCTATCAATTTTAAAACTAATGAGAAATCAAAAAACATATTTGGATTTTATTTTGTCGCTAAAGAATGTTTCTTTACACTTGTTTAATTAAAAAAGCTTTCAATGAGTAACTGAATTTTAATGTTAAATCTGAGAAAAGTTTAAGATTAAAGAGATTAATTAAACAATTTTAGTTAATTTAACAATAGTAGAGACTTATGAAAGAAGTGTAGAAAATTCAATATGGCGATAAGCCAGACACCTAGAAAATTTAATAAGAAAGGCACGGAGAAAGAAGAACAGACTTTGAAAGAAAGGAGACGAGTATAATAAAGTTTGCGAAGAGGCTTTATTATTTCTTGTGAAGGGAACAATTGGAAAAAAATGATTTGATCTTTCAATTAATCTGGGATATCAAGAATCTCAAATATATTTTTTACAAAAGAGAATGATAAATCTCGAATCTTCTCGTCATACAAGAGATCTATGAACGTGATTCTTATAAAAAGCTCCGTTTCGTGGCGATCAAAACTGCAGTATTGGCCACGGCATGTGTCAACAGCGATTACTGTCACGAGAAATAATTTTACCGAGAATCCCGACTATGACTGCCGGGTAGCAGCAATTTCTAGCTCTGCGTCATGGGTTCTTTTTCAAGTGCAACATCCATCATGGTTTATATACTCTAAAACACGTGACAGAAAACATAAAACTTGTCACAAACGCTCGACATTTAAACGCGGCATTTTTTTAAGTGCCTTCGTACAAAAGAGGCACGTAGAAAAGAGTTAAACAGAAAATGTACACGTGGCTCGTCAAGAGCTAGAACAAATTAAATTAGTTATAGATAATTGCAAATTTAAAATAATATTTAATATTTAATATATTTAAGAGATTTATATTAATATTTATTCAAATTTTAAAATGTCATCTCATAATTAGAAAGAAAAATCTACTGCCAAGTGGGTTTCGTATTACTATTAGGCAAATATTTTGGTAAGGATTTTCTTTTAGTACCTATTAGTTCAATTTTTAAAAAAGTCAAAATAAAATTCAGGACGAATTTTCAAATTATGAAAAAATTCCCTGATAATTCTATGTTTTTCCAGGTACTTCTGGGATTTTTCCCAGAAATTAAATTTTCATTACTCAAGATTATAAAATTTTACACTATAAAAAATTTTAGAAATGTTTAATGCTAAATAGTATGAAATTTTTCCGACAAAAGTCAGATATACGTTTTTTTGAGCAAAATGGGTAATTTCTCCGAGAATATTGGAAGATTTTCCGAATATATTGATTAATTTCCGAAAAGTTAAGAAATATTTCGTAAAGCTTAAGAGATTGTATAAATAAATCTCCAACTACAATTCAGAATTATTTCCGAATACATTAGGAAAAATTTCAAAATGTTCGGATTATAAGCTGGCAAACTTTTTTCGCAAAAATTTCCGAAAAAATTTTTACAGTGTAGAGAAAATGTTACTGAAATTCAAATAGTGAATTAGCAGTCGTTTTTAAATGGAACATTTTATTTTAAATCTCATAAAACATAGTTTAAGTAAGGTGATACTTCAAAAGTACTTCGAATACGATTTTAGAAAATAATCTATATGCAATAAATGTAATTGAATAAATAACATAGTTTTCTTTATATTAAATAAATATTTCAATATTCCACAAACATTTTGGTACTGTTTGCAAAATTTTTGAAAAAGAACCGTTCTTAGTCGCCCGAAAAAACTTGAAGTAAAATCTACAGTTCTAGCATTTAATTGTTCTAAATATTTAATATTTTATGATAAATAATGATATTTATTTCATAAAACAATAATGATATTGTAAATTTCTTTAAAATGTATCCAGAATATATTAAGTACCATCCAATTCTTATGAAAATCTATTGAATAAACGAGATTATTAATAAACTTGGTTACATTGTAGCTGTAAGCATTGATTAAAAAATCTAATTCTTGCAATAAAATATTCCAATTTTTTGAAAAAATCTACAGATTGAAAATTCTTGAGAAAAATATGTAGAAAATTATGACATTGACTTCTTGTTTAAGCCTTAAAGTTATCCGTATTAATTTTTGTTTGTTTTTTCATTAAGAAAATCGAAATTTATAATTTATAATTTTTAAAAACTTCTCAGGATTGATTTGGTTTAAAGTTATTCAATTCATCAAGTTTCATTAAACTTAATCTTATTTAGACTCATCGTTAGAATAATGGCCACGAGATGAAGGGCCACCTTCATGGTCGTTCACGCTTCACTGATTCTGTCCCTCACCCCTGAGCGTCTCGCGACGGCGAATAGCATTAGCATTAGATAGAGGTCCGTCTACCCCCGAGTCCGGCCATTCTTTTAACGATAAGTGTAATTAAAAGTCCTTTTCTGAAACTTGTATTAAATTAGAAAGATTAATAATAATAATCAATAATGAGAAATCAATACTACTAAGTTTTAAAAAAGCCGAGGATATTTTTACGGAAATTTCCGTACATCTTGCATACAACATAAAAGGGCGACAGGTTATTGTTACGAAAAATTCCGTAACAATGGCCTCGGCCCATACTATGTGTACTATTTGTACGGTATTTTCGTAATACTAGACACTGCCTTCTTAAAATTATACGAGTCTTCCAATTTTCTTTATGTTTCTCCCCAACATTTCATTTTACAAATTTTTTAGACTGTGTTTTGTAGATCAGTTGTTTGAGACTTTTATGTTTTTGATACGTTTTTAATTTTGTTTAAAAATTAAAAAATACGCTCATAAAAATCCGCAATTAACTCAGAAATTCCCTGACAATTCCAGATGTTTTCCTGGCACCCAAAAATCCCTTGATATTTCTAGGTTTTGAAAATCATCTCCGAATGCAAATTAATAATAGAAAGATTACCATTGGCTGTTTCTAAGCCAATTGAAAATATTTTTTTTTATTTAAGCGACTTTGAGCATATATAAACACAGAAAAAAAATATTTTAGAGCGTTATCATAAAGTGAATGGAAGAAAAAAATATTATTTCGGAAAACTTCTGATCTGGCAGAAAAATCATAGAATTTTTAATTTTTATACCATAATGTAAAAAACCGGTCTCACATTTTCGCAAATAAGTAAGGAAACAAATGTTTATTAATAAGAATAATAGCATCCTATTTTAGAAATTAATTTCTCTTTATAAAACAAACCTTAAAATAACGTTTCAGAACCTATTTAAATATTTATTGGCTAGGCGATAATTGGGTTTTGAAGTTGACTAGTGATCGCCATATAGAACTAGCCAATCAGAGATGTGAAGTTTATAAGGTTTCGACAAGAAAAGTTTGTAAGTGTTAGATTGGTTAGAATTGTAAAAAAATGATAAAATAACTGGGAAAAGTGTGAAGATATTAAAAATAGATTTTAAAATTAAAATTTTTTACTGCTGCAGCGTAAACTCCAAGTGTATTTTTTTAAATTTTCCTGAGATATTAATTGTATTGCCTTGGCGAAAACTGTTCTTCTTTGCACTTTCATTTGTAACATTTTATTTTAAAAGTGTAAACTAGTAATTGACAAAGAACACAAGCGCATATTAATCATAAATAATTAGGGATTCTGTAAATGTTAATTACTTTTCACCTTAATGTTTATAAAATTTTCAAAGTTAACCAAATTGCTTAAGTTGGCGAAGGCTGGGCGTTTTACCTTAAACATCCTTCCTTTATCATACTGCTTTTATACATTTTTCAAAAAGAAGAATACCTTTTTGATATT
Organism: Euceroptres primus; assembly: GCA_037177015.1. Lineage (NCBI taxonomy): Eukaryota > Metazoa > Arthropoda > Insecta > Hymenoptera > Figitidae > Euceroptres > Euceroptres primus. The sequence goes on along the minus strand of JBAGKK010511487.1, from coordinate 8,303 downwards.
CCCATGATAAATTTTTGAAAAATAAACAAAATAAAAGCAGAAAAGAAATTTTTATACTTTACTTATTAAAGACGAACCATTATATTTACCCATTATTTCAAAATCTGCGAAAAAGTCGATTGCAATATTATTTTCATTGTGACCCATCAGACTCAAATCACGTTTTTCTCATTACCGGTTGTTCGATCGATTGTGCATTTACTTCTATCGTCAAATGCAATAATAATAATAATACCTACACGATACTCGCATAAATTTTAAAACCTGGTCTGCGATATTGAAAGGCACTGAGATTGGTGAACCAAAAGTAGCAAAGGAAGCTATGGAGGTCGTTATGAATCAAAGTACCATTGAAATCGCATTGGTGTTCACACGTACCGGTTATTTACCGTGACGTCGATGAAAACAAGTGATATTCACTTAGGGGAGAACGGTTTGAAAAAAAGCAGTGTAAAAGTGAGAACTGGGAATATAAATCACGACTGAGCATTGCCAAAATATTATCAACCATCCCTCAAGTTTCCTAGATCTGCCAACCCAATGGCTCTCTGTTTTATCGTGGTACCGTTTATCAGAGGCAGTTAGACAATGGCGACAAGCCTCGTATTGTATTGCTGAAACCGGGAAACCACCGTGACCTGCATCTCGTGCCAGATGCCATGCATCTTTGTGCTAATGTGGGCGAACAGTATTTCCAAGATTTATTATAAAAAAAGGATATTCTCTTGGCTTCTGGAATGATAGAAAGTTTTGGCAAGGGCAGATACAATTTTATTACCGATTGAATCTTTTCCACTGCGAACTCTGCAATTGAGATTGATTGAAATGCTTCCATTAACATTTTTACTTCAAAAAATTTTCTGACATAAATATTCTTTAACTGATGATATGGTTAAATTCCTTTTACATAACCTCACATAACCCCTTTCCAAGGAGTGTCATAAATTGCACAAGAAATGTGTGATTTAAATTTTAAAAGTATTTTTATTAAAAAACAACAAAATAGAATAACTGATAGACTGAGATATCAGATTCGGAATTTATTTATCAAAGACGTTCGCAACCATTTAAACTACTTATACAAACAGAAGACAGAAGAATTTGATAAAAAACAAAATAACCACTTTACTTCCAGAAAGCAAATATAAAGAGATTTTTGATTTTCAAAATGTACCAAAAACTACACAGAATAATATTTATAACAAATTAGATTAAAAATTTAGTGCTTTAATAAAAGAATAAAGTAAAAAACTAGAACTAGTAATATTGAATAGACATAAATTACAAAATGATTATGAAAATGACTCTTGGTTTGTCAATTGTTCTGACCTAGATGTTCCGTGACCAGTTGCGGATATTCTTTGACTTGGAAAAAAATTTAGCTCAACTTTTGTAACTTCAAAAAATGTCCATATTTTCGAAATTGTAAAAGATTTAGAAATCAGTATTGAAGAGTTTTCGGATAGTTTTCAAGAAGAGATTAGACACAAAATTTTAATTAATGTCACCGTTTTGATGAAACGTCAAGATTATGAAAATAAGATGAATGATATGTAATGATGTAATGAATGATATGGTTGGTGACATTCTTACTTATGAAGAAATAGTTGACAACCAACTCAAAAATTTACAAAATACTACTTTTAAAAAACTTGATAAATGGAGACTCTAAGGATTTTTAGGTGATAATATAAAGAGAAAAGACATAATAACCACTAATACTAATATTGCTAGAATTTATGATCTTCCTAAGATACATAAGATGAACTATCCATTGAGACCTGTTGTTTCATCAATTAATTCACCCACACATTACATGTCTAAAGTATTTAGCAATATTGTAACTAAATCTATTCCTAAACCTGTTTTTTATGTAAAAAACTCATTAAATTTTGAAGAAACTATGTCTAAAATAAAACTTCCTGATAACCATATCACGATATCTTTAGATGTCTCATCACTTTTCACTAATTTTCTTTTAGATTTGGTTGTTAACGGTATTAAAAAAAGATGGAAATAGATTGAAAAAATTACAAAATTCCCGATTAATGATTTTATAGAGGCAATAGAATTTTTGACGAAAAACACATTTTTCCAATTTGATGGCAGATTCTTCAAACAAATCTTTGGAATTCCGATGGGTTCTCCAATTTCTCCTATATTAGCAGACATTGTTATGCAGGACTTAGAAATAGATTGTCTCAAAAAACTGAATTTTGTAATTCCTGTATACTATGGATACGTAGATGACACAATTTTATGGATACTAGAAAACAAATTAGACGAAGTTCTAAATATTTTTAATTCTTATCATAGTAGATTACAGTTTACACATGAAATTGAAATAAATCATGAGATTAATTTTTTGAATTTTAAGATTATTAGGAATGAGGATAAAACTTTAAATACGGATTGATATCGGAAGTCCACATACTCAGGCAGACTTTTGAATCATTTATCTAACCATTCTATACAACACAAAATTGCTATTATTAAAAACATAGTTGATACTGCAACCTTGTTGGCTGACAAACAATTTCATTCTAAAAATACTAATTTAGTAAAAACATATATAAAATTCAAAATATCTAATGAGTAAATTCTAAACTAGACAAATTTATAAAATTGGGTAAACACAAATTAGAAAATATTAATTAAACTAATGTAGTCTATAAATTTGCTTGTGCATATGGTAGATCTTACAACGGTCAAACAAAGAGACCATTACGGATTCGAAGAGAAGAACACATCAATAACATAAAATTGAATGCTAAATTTCATAATGTCATGACTAAATATCTGCTTCAACATCAAAATGATAACCCTCCACACTACTTTCTTTGGGACAATTTTAAGATTTTACATATTGAAAGTGATCTGTATAAACGGTTACTTGCCGAAATGGTTTTCATGAAAAAAGATGACAATTGTTTGAATAAAATCACAGATTTGGAAAATTATAATAAATCGTATAACATGATATTAGACTTATTGTATTAATAAAAAAAAATTGTTAGTACTCGATCCCTGAACTCTTATTGTCGTATTATTGTTACGCTCCTGATTAGGTTATATATGTTAGGTACTCTCATGTCTTGAATTTTCAAACATATATGTATACTGGTTGTGCTGAGAGTGGAACGTTTTTGCTCACGCTCTCACTATTTTTGTTTTTGTTCTTTTTTTTTGTTTTACTTAGTTTTTAAACTTCATATTTTTAAATATTTCACATTTATCACTAACAATAACTTTTACAGTTTTAAACAAGGTAAAAATAATTGGTTTCTTTTTCATTTCTAAATTTTAACCTTCAAATAAATTCCAGTTTGGTTTGTTTTAGAATGCAAGTTCGGCAGCTTCCTTCTTTATGTAAACACGATTTTAACTTAATTTTGTAAGACTAACTGTAGCTTTTATATTAACATTTTATAACTGTATTCTAAGTTGTTTTTCTTAATTATAATGTTGATTTCATTGTATAGATGGTCCTCTTGAAGAGGAAATCATACTGATTTCGAAACGTCGGAAGTTTTAACATCAATAAATTGGTCCGAGTGATGACGTTTTATCCATCATAACATCTATGATGTTTTTTTACAACTTTAATTCTTTTTGAAATCTGTAATTCTTTATTAAAGAAAGATACTTTTCAATCCTAATTAAATTGCACTTTTAAATTTCTAAAACTATATTCACATTTGGTATTCTGTATATGCTTTCACCATGATTCAGAGAGCTGGAACGCGGCTTAAATAAAAGCAAGGATGCACATTAGAATTCGCGTGACGTAAGCAGGAGTATGAGTGCGGAATGGAGTTTCCGCGCCGCGACATAAAACTTGGCCATCATTGCCAGGGGTACAAATCGCTTTAAAATTTTATGAGTGGTAACGTTTCCGCTTTTAAAAGCCTTTTCTCAAACTCACCATTAAAGTTCTGTAGATCTCGGCGAGATGTAATTCTAATGTTCTTTCCCATTTAACGCGCCATCACTTGCGAATGTTGGCAAACTACATTATCGGTCTTGAACCTCAATGGCCGCATATACAATAAAGAAAATTACCAGAGAAAAAAAGATTAAAGTGTCACGTTCCATTTTAGTGTAGAGAATCAATAATGCAAACTGAAAAAAAAGATTGGTTAGGCCAACTACTTAGGTTGTAAAATATGACTTTCCTACTTTATTAGATGGGACAACTGTATTTGAATAATAATTGCAGCTAATAAAATAGCTATCCCAACTTGGTGATAGAGCAGCAGAGGCATATTTTAAAAACTAAGTAATTGTCCAACCAACCATTTTCCTTTAGTGCAGATTAATTTTTATTATTGTACAATAAAGTTATACAAATTTCAAGGTTTTTTTATGACCTTAATGAGGCCACTTTCAGTGCCATAACTAGCCCCATATATTTAAAGTGAATTATAGAACATTAAACAGCATCATTAACCTCATTTTATTTGAGGACAGCAATTTCATGAATAATTAAAGGGATCATTATAAAAATATTATTTCTGCTCTCAGAGTGGCGATATGCTTTACCGTTATGTAATATTAGTCCTATAAATCGAGATGTGAATTGTATTCGAAAAATTCACATTCATCATTTATGGAAACGCGATTTTAAATTTATATGTTCTCATTACAGTTTAAAAACATTTTCTCGTAAAAATCCAGTAACGTTTCTGTTCTTCTGGTGTTTCTCGATGACTGACTAATAATTAAACTTTAAAGCCATCCTTATCTCTTTGGCATTAACGATTTCCAATCAGGCTGAGTTCTCAGCTTTTACGTGACTCCAGGCTAAAAAGCATGGTTCTCCTTTTTCGAAATTTATGTAACTTTTGACAATTCTCGGCATTATGCGAGGCTATAGTTTGTAAGTAAGAAATACGATCCTATTGAGACTCCATCCTTCGTTCATTACTTCATTCAATACTGCCAACTTCCTCTCTGGCTTCCTTCCAATTCCAGCAAAGAGTCCACTGCCTCGCGAAAAAATATCCGGGATTTGACAGTTAAAGGAATCTAAGTAGCCACTGAGAATAAGTAAATGGTGTTTTACCATGATAATTAGGGAATAAATATTTATAAATTAAATTATTGCTTTAACATACCGTAGAGTGGGGCTATTCGCGCATGGTGGGGCTAATAGGTACAACTTACTTTAAGTATTTTTTTTAATATCATAATTTTAATAAAAATAATAATCTCCTAGCATATAAGATTCAGAAGGATTTTCACTTTACTGAAGATGAGGGTGGCATTTTATACGAACTCTGTACAAGCATTGAAAAATGCTTAAATATGTAGGTGCATTTAAAAAAAATGGTTAAGCCTCCAAACTTTGAATCAGTTCAATAGTTTCAAAGTAATAAGACATTCTCGGTTGCCCGTGTTTTTCTTTCAAATTTAAATGATAAAAGGAATTCGTTCCATAAATGCGAGTTTGTGCTTTCATTAATTAGTTCAAAGGTGATATATGAAAACTCGAAGATCGACGGTACAATTCGGTTGGTACAGCAAGTTATGATATTTGCTAATTTTTCAGTTTTGTGCAGCCGAGTATTAGTTTCTTTTTTAATTATTTATTTTCTAGAAAGCTAAGTTGAAATAATATTTCGCGATAATTGATAATTTTCGAAATTTAACTGTATACAATATGAGGTATCAGAAACCTAACCTCACTTTTCAGTTTCTATTATTTTCGACTTTGAGGCTCAATCCATGACAGAATCAAGTTTTTTTGCTGCATTTGAAGATTTCAACATCAATTATAAGTGACAATGTTATCTTTAAAAAATTATCTGTAATTATTATTATTTTAATATAGAGCTAATTTTTTTCCTTCCAAGATAGATAAATTATAGATCAGTTAAATTACTCAGTTGAGGCTGGTCAGTGTATTAAATGGTTAGATATGACCTTAGAATTTTAGATGGATGTTAAACAAATTATAGATCATTCTAAAAATATATTTCGTTAATATGAATGTTGACATTTAATTGTTTTATTTTTTTCTCTTTGTTAACTCTCAAACTGATCTGAATTTCTTAATTAAACTTTTTCTTCATACTTTATGATCAGAAAGTATTCTTGAATAGTAAAGTAATAATTCTAAATAGTACTTCATTATTAAAAAATTGTTTTATTCATTTAAAACATAAAAAACAATAGTTGTGCCTATTTAGAAGATTGGCGGTACAGAAAGGTACAACTTTTCAACAATTATTATTAGTAAGTAGAAAAGTATTTAAAAATCTAAAAATTATTGATTTCTCTTCTGAATTGAGTTCTCTGTCTGTAAATTGAAAAAGTTGATAGAAATTTTTCTTGAGCGTAAAGTTAAAAAACAACCTCGAAAAATACGTCAAAATTATACATAATAGCCCGACTCTACGGTAATTAAATTATTATTAAGTTATTTAAAAGAATTTGTGAATTACTTAACAGCCCTTTTATTTTAGAGTATTCAATACTAACTTTCACACGTAATTTATTTAAAAATATTAAAAATATTGAACATTGACCAAAAAAATAAGCCAGGTCGATTAATTAATAAATTTAATTGATTAATTCGACCAGGGATTCCATCAAACTTTAATTTCTATTGAAGGTAAGGCAAATGAATGAATTAAATATCTAATATTTACTATTTTTAATTTAGATTTTATAAATAAATTTAGTTTTAAAATTAAATAGTTTTATAATTAAATTTAGTAACTTTTCCGACTTCAACTCACTCTACTGACTTAAAGTGACTTCACTAACTTCAAATGACTTTACTGACTTCAAGTGACATTTTTGACTTCAACTGACTTCAACTGACTTTGAGTGACTTTACTAACTTCAACTGACTCTAACTTTAAATGTGTTCACTGACTTCAACTGACTTCAAGTGACTTTGTTCACTTTACTGACTTCAAGTGACTTTACTGACTTCAAATACCTTTACTGACTTCAAGTGACATTGTTGACTTCAACTGACTCTAACTTTAAATGTCTTCACTGACTTCAACTGACTTTGTTGACTTCACTGACTTCAACTGACTTTACTGACTTCAAAGGCCTTTACTGACTTCAAGTGACATTATTGACTTCAACTGATTCTACTGACATCAAGTGACTTCACTGACTTCAACTAATTTCAAGTGAATTTTCTGACTTCTAGAGCCTTTACTAAATTTAGGCGCCTTCACTGACTTCAAGTGACTTTGTTGACTTCAGCGGATTTCAAGTGCATTTACTGACTTTAAGTGCATTTACTGACTTCGAGTGCCTTTACTTAGTTCAAGTGATTTCGTTGACTTCAATTGACTCTACTGACTTTAAGTGACTTCAACTAATTTCAAGTGCCTTTACTGACTTCAATCGACTCTGCTGACTTCAGCTAACTTTAATTCATTATAACGATGAAAAACTCTTTTTGCTGAGCAAGTTTTCATATAATTTGAATTGACTCCACTGATAGAAAGTGATTTCACTGACTTCAAGTGACTTCACTGACTTCGGTTTACGTCTACTGACTTTGATTGACTTAACTGACTTCAAAATATCTGTACATCGACTTTAATTTTTGAAAATTCAAATGACTTTGCTGACTTCAACTGATTTCAAGTGACTTTGCCTACTTCAAGTGACTTCAACTGACTTTAAGTCACTTCACTGACTTTAGGTGACTTTAACTAACTTCAAGTGACTCTACTGACTTCAGATAACTTTAACTGACTATGAGGATAAAAAAAGGAGAAATAGCACTCTTTTGCTGAGAATAAGTACTATTCCATATAATTTGAATTGACTCCAAGTAAATTCGAGTGACTTCACTGACTTTGTGTGATTTGACTGATTTCGAGTGATTTCGCTGACTTCGAGTGATTTCACTGACTTCGAGTGATTTCACTAACTTCGAGTGATTTCACTGACTTCAAGTGACTTCACTAACTTTAAATGACTTCAAAATATCTGTACACCTGACTTCACGAATTAACTCCTCGGCTTACTCTTTAAACTGAAAAAAAGTTACTTGGATCAAGTAAATTTTACTTGGTCGAAGTAAATCGCGGAATTAAATATGGAGTCAATTATAGTATTGGTTTAAGAAAATATTTACTTGGTGCCGAATGATTGGAACAATAGTATATATTCTTGATCTGAGAAGAAGAAATATCAGATCGAATATTACGTTTGCACTCATCGCTGGATTATGGGCCACTGGATTTCGGGCCGGCTTCATGGTCGTTTCACGCTTTACTGATTCTGACTCCCCTTCTGAGCGTTCCGCGACGGCGACGTCACTCGGG
>JBAGKK010511476.1:0-13953 GCA_037177015.1 Euceroptres primus | reverse complement strand
ATTTTATACCACGAGAGCCGAAAAATCATGTCAAAGTTGAGATTTTGAGGTTAGAGTGGTATAAATTAATTTTCAATATCGGGTACCATCCTCCATATTAATAAACATTTATATCCTTATTTATTTGCGAAAATGTGAGATCGGTTTTTTAGATTATAGCGTAAGAATTCTATGATTTTTCGGCCAGGTCATAAGTTTTTTGAAATAATGTTTTTTTTCTCTCATTCACTTTATGATAACACTCTAAAATATTTGTCACTGGGTTTATAAATGTTAAAAGTCAACGTACCTGAAGTTTTAAACGTTCAAATGAACGAACTTTTTTTCTTAACTCAAATTTATCTTGAAATGTCGTTCAATCTACAAAATAAGGAGAAATATCATGAGCTTCTTTATCATTACATTAGTTTTTATATTATTAAATCAATATTTTAAAACAAATTTGAGATTACAATGAAATCAAATAAAAATTTCGTTCATTTAAACGTTCAGAACTTCAGTCACACAAAAGTCACTTAAAATTAAAAAGAAAATATTTTCTAAGGTTTATTTTTGACTCTTTATCATATAAATCTGTCAATTGTCACTGGGGTCTTGGCGATGACTGGGTGTTTTACCTTAAATAGGGTGGTCCAGAAAAACTTTTTTTTTGCTACAAGGTCTCAATCCCCCACATTTTGTGAGGATTTTTTCCCATGTTAATCTCCAAACAATTTTTAAAAACAAAGGGGTATGTGTTAATAGTGACTAATTTGAAAACAAAAAAATATGTATCTTTTGTCGGGAATCTCGCAAAATGGAGGAGGGGGATCGAGACTGCAGCATCAAAAAAATTTTCATAATGCATTTTTGGATCACCCTAATGATAAACGACAATATTGCAAAAGATTGTAAAAGAAAAAGAGAAATTACTCTTCAAAGAACATGTTACATATCGAAAGATACTTTACATTCTGACAATTTTTTATGCAAATTGGTAGGGTAATTTTAAAGGCTTACTATTCAGAAAAAAAAAGTAGAAAAGGTGCTTTAACAGATAAAAATGATGAAAAACAAGAAGACAGAAACTAAAGAATATAAAATTTAAATGATATTCAATCGATGAGAGAAACTTATAGAAGAAGCATTTTGGGAGAAATTGTATATTGAAAGTGGAGACAGCATATTGTTATTACGAAAAGTCGTATTTTTTTTAGACAATACCACGATTAGTATTCGATAGAGAACACTTCAAGCTTTAAAAAACAGTAATAGAAAATTAGAATTGTCTGCTTCACTGTTATAAAATTTTTGAAATTTCAACCACTTTTCCTTTACTGTAATTGAAAATTCATTTATTGTGGTTAAAATTTTATTCACTGTGATTGAAAATTCATTTACTTTTTTTGGTTGAAAATTCATTTATTTTAGTTGAAAATTCATTCATTTTGGTTGAAAATGCATCTACTTTTGTTTGAAAATTTATTTATTTTAGTTGAAAATTCATTCATAAAATTCATTTATTAGTTGAAAATTCATTTACTTTTGGTTGAAAATGAATTCATTTAGGTAATTGAATAAAACTTCAAGTAAAGTAATTGAACTTTTTTCAAACTGTGTTCTGAAAATAGATGGTGCGAATTCGTATCGAGGATCAGAAAGCATTGTGCCCTAGAATGGTAAAAAAACTTATGTACCTCTAAAAAAATTACACAAGTAGTAAAAAAGTGCCTAATGTATCAATTAATGTATTTAAAAAAGGGTGATATTCTTAGATGATATTAATTGTAACAAAATACAGTTACAATATCTATCATTAAAGTTAGTTCATCTTTTTTTACTGAATTTTCATTATCGTGTTATTCTTGAGCTAAAAAACATTTTATGAGTACATAAGGCAATAAAAAAACAATCATTGCATGCTTTACTGTTAATCATTTTGGAATTACATTCATAATATGGCACGTGGAAAAAAGTTTCATTTAAATCTGCAACCCTCTCTAATTTGATAGGTTGACATTTAATATGATGAGATTTTTCATTCCAAGAAGTTGAACATTTATTTATGACACATGAGAAGTAATACGTTTACAAATAATACACAGTAAATCGAGAGGTATCAAAATAATTCAAAAAGTGGATCAATTTGATCTGCCAAAACTTTTATCCAAGACTCTCTAAATCTAAATTAGTAAAAAACTACAAGTGAAATAGCGAGAAGTCTTCCATCAACTGAATTAGTAAGTATTTTACTAATAATTTGAAGAAAACTACAAATTTTTAGTCTCATTCTACTAATTCATTAGCAATTGAATTAGTAGAATTTGACTAAAATTAGTTTTTTTTACTAATTATTAGTAGAAATGCTTACTAATTTAATTGGTGGAAGACTTCTCGCTATTTCACTAGAAGTTTTTGATAAATTCAGATTTAGAGATTTACTAATTAGATTGACTAATTATTTATTAGATTTACTAATTAAACTAAAAAACATGAAACTTCAGATTATTATTTTTATAATTTTGCATCAAAATAATAGCTCGAGATATTTAGTTTATAGAAATTAAATAATACATTTCTTTTGATCTATTTCAAATTTTTTGTAACTCATTTACACATCTAAATTAGTATCGAATTAATCTGCAATTTTCTGAACTATACAAGGAAAAAAAATCTGAAAAATTTGCAGAATAATCCCTTAAAATAGGGACAGCAGTTTTTTCTGTTATATTTATAGAAATTTCTGTTAAACTTATCAGTCAGTAAATTGAACAGATTTTTCTGTAAGATCAACAGAAATGTCTGTTAAACTAATAGAATTCTAATTTTTCTTACAAAAATGTTAACAGAAATTTCTGTTAATTCTACAGAACTATCTGTTTTTACTGACCGTCTATAAGTTTAACAGAAATTTCTATAAAAGAAAAGAAAAAATCTGCTGTCCCTATTTTAACAGATGATTTTGTTAATTTTACATATATTTTTTCTTCTTGTAGAGAATCAAATGAGCCGAAGTTAAAAGCATTATATCAGTTTCATAAGAAAATATTATACATATGTATACAATATGAATTTGCATTTTTAATAAAAAGCGTAAATTGCACTCTTGCCTATAATTATCAACTAACAGAGATCTAACCAAAACTTTCATTGCTTCACGATTCACAGCATTTGAACTATTTTTTGTTTCGGTTGGATGCATGCGTATAAAGTGACTTAAGGAGTTATGCAATCATTTTTGATCTATTTCAATTTTAAAATTGCATACACCATATTAGAAGAAACTTCAGTTACTTTAGTTGAAGTTTTATACAATTACCGCAACAGTAATTTAATTTTCAACCAAAAGGAATGAATTTTCAAATAAAGCAATTGAATTCTCAACCAAAAGTGAATAAATTTTCAACTACAGTAATTGAAATTCCAACCACAGTAATTGAAATTTCAACCACAGTAAATGAATTTTCAATCACAGTAATTGAAAAGTGGTTGAAATTTCGAAAATTTTATAATAGTGTATAAATAATGAAATAATAATGAATCATTAAAAAAGATAGTAGTAATGGAAATATTTTAAATGGCTAAATTTGGATTTTAGGTTTCTCCATTTATTAAACAAAGTTGCATTCACGTATTTTCTTCTAATTCTCAATACTTTTATTTAAAAACATACAACGCAGGAAAACGGTGATTTAATGCCGAATTCTTCTGAAATTGAGTTGCAACCAAAATGAAACTTAAAAACAAATGAAATCACAATGAAAACAATGGTTTTAAATTATTCAAAATGGGATGCAACAAAATTCACATCAATAGTTTTTCTGTGAATCTTTCCTACACTATTAGAAAAAATCTCAGCCACTTTAGTTTTAGTTTTATTCTGCATAGATTTTCAACCAAAAGTAACTGAATTTTCAACCACATTAAATGAAAAGCTGTCGACTTTTCAAGAAATTTCTAGCAGTGTAACTGCATTTGAAAGGAACTAATTATTTATAATCATCCTAAAGCACACTGATTGTCATATTAATGAGGTACTGCCGCAGTAATGGACTTTGAAACACTATGTTGCAAATTAACAGTGAATAATAACACCATTAATCACAAACATATCTAAAATATTGCTAAGATACATAATAATAGACTTGGAGAATTTTCTGGTTTAATAACTACAATTATTTACACCCAACAGACAGTCTATTGGCACAAATTGTTACTTATCAAATTATTACAGCTACAAAAGTAGTGAGTTTAATTTTTGCTTTCAAATATCGAGTGGCAGGTTAAACAATGGACAAACTTAATAAATATTCACACACAATTGAATCGAGTGAGCAGCACCGTATCGTGACTTCGATACCACTTGAATATGCACAACGTAAGCTGACATGGAATTGTTCATTGGCCATCTTCTCTTTCTCTTTCCCACCCACACTCCATCATTCTCCCAACTTCCGAGAAGTAAAGGGAAAATTTAATTTCGTGCATTTGTCTCGCTACTCGATTACAAATCCTTTTGATTATCCCAGTGACAAGCACATCGGTGGCAGTTTTATACGCCTGACACGTTGGATACTATGTTGTCCTACTATCGTTGACGTGTTTATGATTACTGTGGGAAATATATTTCCCCGATAAAGTAGGCTCATCGCATCAAGTTTCTACCAAAGATTGTTAAATAATTTACAAATTATATGATCAATAATTTACAAATGGTGCATAATTTTACAGTCCTTTTCCAAAAGTAGAATACGGAAAATTTTCTGGAATCTGTAAAAAGATTGGAGGGATACATTTTCAGAAAGCTGTGCACAATTTGTTTCTGCTTTATTCGAGTACTTTAGCCCATTAGGCTTCCTTTTGCTGTATATTTGCTGCATCTCATTGGAATTCTCCGATCGTGAAACATTCATTCCTCTCAGTCTCGGCATTCCTTTGGATCACATCTAGCCTTCTATCTTCTTCCACATCAATTAGATGTATGATATACATATATCCAGTTGTAAACTTTTAACAAATTACAGGATTTCATTCCTATTTCAGTTGTAAATTTTTAACAAATTTATTTATTTATTTATTAAAACAGTTTAATAATTACAGGGTTACAATCTTATTTATTAGTTATTAGAGAGAAATTACACTTGAGAATTGCAATTTTTAAGAAGCAATACAAATTTTATTGCAACTTTTACATGTTTGTAAAAATTCCCTTCCTTCCTGAAACGAAAGCAAATGTATTTATGAATGTCTCATTTAACTGTTCTACTTTCCAAGAGAAAAACAAAGGCTAATCAGCTTTATATTCTGACATCAATAAGCTTCTGTCAGCTCACTTCAGATTTGAGCAATTCTTCATGCCTCTTTTTTACTCTTCTTAATGACCTCAGCTCCTGGCAGGCATTATTCAAACCCACTGAGTTCTTCTCACGTCCAATAGAATCTGTTCTCTCTAGGTTACTAGAATTTCCAGCAATGACTCAATCTCTTTTCACTGTGAATTGTCGTTTTTCTCTTTCCTCGTATATTAACGTGACATTGCGGAAGATCGAGAGCGAACGTATCGAAAGAACCTGTTCGGACGCATTTGTATGTGTATATAGCACATATATAAAACGTGTGGCAGCCTCGAGTTCTTGCCTTTTTTTTTTTGTTGTCATTGTACGTAGAGCCGTGGCGTGCGGATGCAGGTTGTGATGCAGGTAATAAGGTAGAATCATTGGAATACACTGGCAGGGGTATGATAAACACAGCTATTGCGTGTACTTAAAATGCACTAACACATGCACTTATACATATACAAGAGGGGTGGAGGAGATAATAACAATAACTATAAAAAACACTCGATGCAAAAACAACGGTATATTATATTTTACGACTTTTTGCTCAGGATAATAATAAGCAGACAAAATGTGTCTTTCGTTCTTCGCTATTTCAGAATTTAAATTGAGTTATATGGTAGTTGTGTCGTTAATAAATGCACGAAAACATCGTAATTCATACTCTCTAAATCTGAATTAGTAGTTTTCTACTAATGAAATAGTGCCGAATCGTTTACCAATTGCTTCAGTAAGCATTTCTACTAATTAATGGTAGAAAACTACTAATTCATAGTAGAAAACTACTAATTCACTTAGGCTTACTAAATAAATTAGTAACCCTTATTAAGTGAAAATTACTAATTAATGGTAGAAAACTACGAATATTTCTACCATTAATTAGTAATTTTCTACTAAAAATTAGTAGAAATGCATATGCCTGAAGTTCTGAACGTTCAAATGAACGAAATTTTTATTTGATTTCATTTTGAACTGAAATTTTTTCTAAAGTATTGGTTTATTGATAAAGAAACTATTGTAATGGTAAACAAGCTCATGATCCTTCTGTTTATTTTGTAGTTGGAACAATATTTTAAGCTAAATTTTAGTTATGAAAAAAATTTTCGTTCATTTGAACGTTCAGAACTTCAGGTACATTAGAAATGCTTACTAAAGCAATTGATAAACGATTCGGCACTATTTCATTAGTATGAAACTACTGATTCAGATTTAGAGAGTAGTTGTTCTCTTTAAATCTGAATTCGTCAAAAACTACTAATGAAATAGCGAGAAGTCTTCAACTAATTGAATTAGTAAGCATTTCCACTAATAATTAGTAGAATACTACTAATTTTCAGTAAAATTCTAATAATTGATTAACAGCAGTCACTAATTGAATTAGTAACGATACTAGTTGAATTAGTAACTGTTACTAAATGAATTAGTAACGATTCTAATTGAATTAGTAACTGTTACTAAATGAATGAGTAGAATTTCACTAAAAATTGGATAATAGTACAGTCAAATTAGGATATCTGCTAGAACAAATTAGCAGTACGGAGAACTTAGTCTTAAAATGTTTGTATGGACGTCCTTTTAAAGCCCTAAAAAGTTCGAGGCTAAATTTTTAATCAATTTTTTGTCATGAACAAAAAACGTGTAATCGCAACATTTTCTCAATAAGTTTGCTTGGATTGTTACTTTCGATGAAGAGATAGGTAAAAAGTGTATACGACTTTGTTTTTAGAGCATAAAATAAGCTTTAAGATGAGCCCTTAGCGAATATCCTACGACAAATAGTTTACGAAATATGAATTTGTTAACTATCATTGTGCATTTTTCAGGGAAGACAGAGCGATGATGAATTTTTATTGTTGCAAAACAAATCGCGATCGAGTTTTTGCTATTGAATTCTCAAATTAGATAGTTCAAAGTATTAAAAAACATTTTTTTTGGATTTCAGAATCCAAAAATGACAGAGGGGTGGGGGGCACTTTTTTTAAAAAACATTCATATTATGTAAAAAAAAATCTGTTGTTCAATTTTGCTGAAATATCTAACACATTGTGCATCTTCAGGAAAAAGTATGTCTAAGATGTCAACAAAATTTTTCACATTGTTTATAACAAATCGTTATTTCCGAATTTAAAAAAAATCTATTACAATTGGGCGTAGTTCTGTGAAATTGTTTATAAAATTTGTTTAAATAATATTTTTTTGCCACGAATATATTGCACGTAGGACTTTGGAAAAATAATAATTAAAATCCAGCTTCCTCAATGGTTATACCCAATTTTTTCAGATTTTTCTGGCAGCTGTAAGTATGGGAAAAAATTATTTTTTTATAACGATTTGTTATAAATAATGTGAAAAATTTTGTTAACATCTTAAGCATACTTTTTCCTGAAGATGCACAATGTGTTAGATATTTCAGCAAAATTGAACAACAGATTTTTTTTACATAATATATGAATGTTTTTTAAATAATAAATATTTAATAATAAATAATAAATATTTATATTATTAATATTAATAATAAATATTTAAATATGAATGTTTTTAAAAAAAAGTGCCCCCCACCCCTCTGTCATTTTTGGATTATGAAATCCAAAAAAAATGTTTTTAATACTTTGAATTATCCAATTTGAGAATCCAATAGCAAAAACCCGATCGCAATTTTTTTTATAACAATGAAAATTCATCATCGCTTTGTCTTCCCTGAAAAACGGAGAATGTTAATTAACAAATTCATATCTCGTAAACTATTTGTCGTAGGATATTGGCTAAGGGCTCATTTCAAAACTTGTTTTATGGTTATAAAAACGAAATGTTGCGATTACATTTTTTTGTTAATAATAAAAAATTGATTACGAATTTAGCCTCGAACTGTGATTACTACCAATTCATTCAGTAGAAAAATTCACTACTGGAGTTACTAAAGTGAATTAGTAATTATTTCACTGTGAATTGATTAATAATTAGTAAAATTGGTTACTAAATCGTTTGGTGAACGAATCGGCATTATCTGATTAGTCAAAATTGAATATTTCACATTTAGAGAGCAAAAAATTATTTTTTCAATAAGAAGATTCATTTTATTTACATATTTTTTTTGGCAACTAAGAACCATTATTTTTCGAAAATTTGATATTTCGTGAACAGTAACAAAGTCTGGGGCTTAATGTCTCTGTTGTTTATAATATATTTGTACAAGATATCAATAATCTACATTTCTCACATAATGGTTGAATTGCCCCTGCCACAGAAAAAACGAAGTATAAATTTTACCTCGATTCCAGGGTAAAAATTTCCTGCAACAAAAATTAACTTCACAGGATAAATTTTACCCAAATATTGGTTAAATTTTCTTTCTTTTTTCCATGGCAATACATGTACTCTGAAAGACGTGAAGTTGTCTAGACAAAAACTTATCCCTCTAAAAAATTACCCTCAACAAATATTATCCTTAGTCTTAACAAATTTTATCCTTTTTCTGTGTGAGAGGGGAAATGTGAGAAGGGAAATGTTCCATTGACATAATATTCCAATCGTGTATTCTTCCTATCTGGACCAATATCTCAGAACATTTTTCCCGATACATTCGGGCCGGCCATTCAGAGCGACTCAGATTCAGATTAGATCTGTGGCGTAGATAAAGGGATCTCAAATGCCCCTATCAATGGTGCATCGTAAAATGTGTGATCTTCAACTGTGATAAAGAGTCGAGCCACTTTTCTTCTAAACTTTCACAGGGAAATATGCCGTAAGAAACATCAATGCCGATGCTTTTCATATGCAAATTGCAAATCGAATATAGAAATGATCTATCGTTGAGTGAAATTACAAGAAATAACAGGGCGGAGAAAGGCGAGGGTGTAATCAGAAAAGAAATTGTTAGAAAGAGAAATTCAAACGTAAGGACTATTTTTCAAGAGGATAAGTGCATTATAAATTCAGTAATTGGTTTATCAATAGTAAATATTTGCAATGCTGTATCTCGACAGTTTCATCTGTAAAACCTGGTGCAAATGAACTATAATTCATTTTAGTTGGGTAAAATCTTTCAACAAAGCGACTGTTATTAAATAAACCGTGTCTTGAGGGATTCGTTGACTATTTGCTACCGTCTACGCGTGCAATAATAAATCTCGAACGTAAGTACACGAGAGTATGAAACCCACTTAACGGGGTTAAAGTCGTTTAACGTTTTACTCGCGTAGATCTCGAGAAAGAACGATAACTCGTGTTAATTTGACAGTTAATTAAGGCTCTTCGAATCGATTATCGTGCTATCTTGCAATGTGCACTTCCGTATTCTCCCATTCCCCTTCCTCTCCCACGAAAGTTGTGACTTTCGCGCTTATATTGCCGAGAATTCGTAAATCGAATTCGTTAATCATGAATTTTCATACCGGCGACATAAATCTTAAACACTGATCGTTTATTCTCACCGACAAGCACCGAGGGTGTATATTCGACATTTCGTTGCCTCTTTCGCATATTTTATTCAGTCTCTATATATTAAATAGTCACTTGATTTTAATAATTCTGTTTGATTTACTTACTTTGATTAAGGATGCACGGAGAAAAGTAGATTATAACAGTTAACATATTTTGGATGCTGAATTTTGCGATAGCGATCTAAAGATATTAAGCCTTACAATCTAGATGTTATGTTTTAAAATTCAGGATTATAAAAATTAACTTCCAGGTTATACGGCTTAATATCTTTAGATCGCTATCTCAAAGTTTTAGAATCTATTTCTCTCTGCGTGAAAAATCGCAAGTCTTTTGAAGATTGGACTTCCCTGAAACAGAAAAAAAAAAGAAAATACAGAATCAAATTAAATTTTAAACACAAACTAAGATAGGTTTATTATTTTATTAACAGAGAAAATTCAGGGTATCAAACGATTGCAAAAAGTCGATATAATTCAGGCTCACACTGTGAAAAAAAGTCCTGTTTTAAGGCTAAATTCAGGTATTAAAAGAGAACACCTTAAAAATAGTCCCGCATCTGTTTTAATTCCACTTCACTTTTCAAAGAAGACCATATAACAAAATTAAATAATCAATTGTTATCAATTGTTTTGCATTGAAATTAACAGCATGAAGTTATCGCAATCAAAAATAATACAGCATGACTCTAGATTAATACTTATAAAAAAGGGGACCAAATAAAAGAAACCCAAATTTTTGCAGTGCATAAATTGATGCTTGGACATGAACATTTAGTGTGAATAATATTATATTGTAATGCAAGAAAATCATCTCCAATCAGTGTCTAAATATTGGATAAGAAACGCGAATGATACGTATAATGAGCGAAGCTTTTCCGCTTGACTTAGAAAGTATCGACGTAAACGCGATAAATATCTTTATTATTTTATTTATTGCATTCAGCCAACAAGAAGGAGAACCTCCTTCCCTATAAGCAAAGTTTATAAATGATAGCTATCATTTCAAAGATTTTATCATCTAATATCTGCGACGGTAATTAAGCTTGTATCTACGATCTATCTGGCTAAATTAATAGCAAAGTTATGCCTGATTCACTAGAAGTTCAGGAAGTTGAACAAATGGTGTATATTTTCAAGTGAAATCTATTTCACTCATCTTATTATTATTCTTGACTAGAAAGAAGGCAGGTAAACTAAAGTATTCTACACCCAGAAAAATATTTGTTTACACCAATTCGCTTGTTATATAGACAATTAAAATTTTGGTTGACTCAACCAAAAGTTTTAGTTGATTTAACCAAAAATAAATAATTTGGAATATTTAACGAATGATTTAGTTGAAGGAACAAAATATTTGGTTGTTTCAACCAACATTTCTGTTTAAATCAACTAAACGATTTTGTTCCATCAAAAAATTTTTTTTCTAGTTTAAAAAATTGTCTCATCAATTCAATTTGGGCGTTTAGTAACTTGAAGTATAGTAATTTAGGGACATAGTATTCAAAATTTTCAGGTTATTTTTGTCACGTTTAACCCTTTGCCAAATCTATTAAAGTGCATCAACAAATTTGTAGATGATTTCAATACAAAGTGCAGGATTTCCCCTTTAAAATGCCTATCCCT
The DNA here is from genome assembly GCA_037177015.1 of Euceroptres primus. Taxonomy (NCBI): domain Eukaryota; kingdom Metazoa; phylum Arthropoda; class Insecta; order Hymenoptera; family Figitidae; genus Euceroptres; species Euceroptres primus. The sequence goes on along the minus strand of JBAGKK010511476.1, from coordinate 2,576 downwards.
ATTGCCCTTTAAAATGAGCCCTAGAAACTTAAAAAGTGTGAAACAATTTCGTAGATTTTGGTAATTTAAAAAATTGGCAAAAAACTTTGTTTTTTATAGATATTTTCTTACAGAGTGATCAAAAACAATTCAAATAGGGGTCATTCAACGCAGATTTAAAAACCTTTTAAGGAAATATCGTTAATAATTGTTAAGAAATTATATTTAAGATATCACATTCGTTTGAAATTTTTGAAAAATATCAATGTACCCAAACTTTCTGGCGGGAGTGTAAATGGTCAGTAAATTTAACACGTTTCTGTAGAATTAACAGAAATGTCTGTTAGTTTAATATATAAATTTTAAGAAAAATTAGAATTCCATTAACCTAAGCGACATTTCTGTTAATTCTACAGAAATGTCTTTTAAATTTACTGATCATCAGTAACTTTAACTGAAATTTCTGTAAATGTAACAGGAAAATCTATTCCTATTTTTAAATTTTAACAGATAATTTTGTTAATTTTACAGATTTTTTTTCTCTGTGAAGAGAAATGGTGATAACATATTAAAAAATCCTATTGCCAAGGATCATAGCGGTTCAGAATTTTAATTTTAGGAAAAATAGGGAATTTATTTTTCGAAAAAGGGGGAAATTTGTTGCTTTTCAAAATACCAAGGAAGCCAATAAAAGTTAATAATTACAACATTTTCATAAGAAAACTCAAATTTTATTAACAAATAAAATTATATTGACTGCAACTAACCCAGCAATTAAATCATAAAAGGCTCTATAATATTCCTGAAAAAAAATTTTGAATAACACGTTAAAGTTAACGAAAGAGAGAAATTTCGACAGCAAATATTTTCGGACAAAAAATTTATCAACTAAAAATTAACGACATTTAACAATTTTCGTTTGCTAAAATTGTTGACAAAAATTTAGATTTATTAAGTGTGAAATTACCAAAATTTTAAATTTTCAACAAATCAAATTTCCGAAATGAGTCTGTTAAAATTCACTAGAATTTAAAAAAATCTTCAAAAGTTTTACATCTCTGTCTGGAATCTAATAAAATAGGTACTCCACAAACTAGACTTTCAGAACCTACAGAACTCTCTAAAGTTTTCTAAAATCTAAATCTTCTAGATTTTTCGACAATCTTCTAGAATTTTCTAAAATATTAAAAATTTTCATTTTAGTACTAGTAGATTTGTTAAATCTCCTAAAATTTTTCAAAAATCCTCTAGAATCTTCAAGATTTTTTATAATTTTTTAGAATGTTACTAAATTTTCTGTTTAATTTATAACTTGAATAAATACTTGATAACTTATAAACTTGAATAAATACAAATACGGAATAGAAACTTTCAGAGATTTCTTGATTCTTTTAGAATTTTCTAAAACCCTCTAGCATTGTCCATAAAACCATCTAAAATTTTTCAGGACTTTTTAAAACTCTTACAGAGATATCCAGACTTCGTCAGAGTTCTAAAATCTTCCAAAACACCCCAAACCTATTATAATTTTTCAAAATATTCTAGACTATTTGAGAATCTTTTAGAATCCTCAAAAATCTTTTAAATTCTGCCCTAAACTTCTAATTTCTTCTATAGTCTCTTCTTGACTTTTTTTTTTTTAAAGAGTTTCGAAAAGTCTACAGAATTTTAGAAAGATTCTTAAAACATTCTAGAAGATTCTTAAAGATTATGGGAGTTTTTTTGTAAAATTAAATCTAAATGATTCTGCAGATTGCTGGAAATTGTGTAGTTTAGAATTTTCTTGAGGATCCTAGAAGATTCTTGAACAGTCTAGTTTATTTTTAAAAATATTAAAGAATTTTGAGAGATTCTTTAAGATTTTATAAGATTATAGAAGAACCCAGAAAATATTCTAGAAAACCCAGAAGATATTAGACGGTTGTAGATTAGTTTAGAAGATTTGATTATGGAAAATTTTGAAATTGAAAAAATCCGCAAAAGATTTAGAGTCAGGCTAGAAAATTGTAGAAAAGTTTGAAGTTTTAAGACGATTCTAGAAAACTCTGAATCTCTTAGGTTTTAATATTATAGCACGCATTTTTGAAGGTCATAAGTTTCTATTTATTATAATTCTTAGAAAATTAATTGGAACTTTGAATAAAAAAGGGGAAAAACGGGGAAAATTCTCAAAACTAGGGATTTTAGGGGATCTTAAGAAAAATAGGGGGAAAAGGGGAATAGAGGACTGACTGTGATCGCTGTGTTTTTACTGATATTTTAGATACATCTTACAAAATTTTCATTAAATCTAACAGATTTTCTGTAAGAATTACAGAAAAACGTATACTGCCCCAGTTTATAATTCATGATTTATAATTAAGGATGTCCAAAAATCGGACATTTAGTAATTTCGGACATTTGGCAATTTGTTGTCAGGGTGTCTAGTGATCAGGCCATTTGAAAATCTTGGGTTTTTCCCAGTTTTTTCCCGACCAAATTTTTCATTTTCCCGACCAATTTTACATTTTTTATTTACAGCAGGGATTCGAACGAAATTAAGGGCCATTTTTCGATATTTTCCAATTATTCCTACAAATTCAAAATAGTTTGGCTAA
>JBAGKK010511466.1:0-13954 GCA_037177015.1 Euceroptres primus | reverse complement strand
AATGCTTACTAAAGCAATTGGTAAACGATTCGGCACTATTTCATTAGTAGAAAACTACTAATTCAGATTTGGAGAGTGATTATTTTTATTTTTGTTAGTTCAAATTTGCCGAATTCAATTTTTAACTTTTTTTCGACACTCTTAAACGAATGTAATTTTTCTTATCCTATCCTGATCCTAATTTTTCTTATCTTATAATTATTCTTATCCCCAAAAAAATCTAAAAAAACTCATATAGAACTCCATGAATACAAAATACGTGTTGATAGAACGTTCTTTCTGCCGAGGCTTCACTTCTTCAGAGAGTCATTTGGAAAGTTCTCCAATTCTAAGATCAAATCTTATCTCCAAAGTTAGAAAACAGATGATAGAGAAAAAAGATGAAGATCGATTATACTCTAATGACTCAATTAATCCAACTTTCGACAGCTAAGATTGTATCCCAATTTCTCGTAAATGAGCATCCTATTCTTAATGAGTATCCATCTCATATTTCAGAAAGCTAACAATGAAATATTATTTCTAGCGAATTTATCAATATTGATATTTTTTCCAGCACACTCAGAAAAAAGTTTGGTTGATTCCATGGAAATTTTGTTGAATCAACCAAATAAATTCATTGCTATATGGTCAACCAAAGTTTTAGTTGATTCAGCCAAAAATGTGGGCAATTCAACCAAATTTTTTAGTTGATCGTAAAATTTGTTAGATTTAACCAAATTTTTTAGTTGATCGAAAAATTTGTTAAATTTAACCAAAAATTTATTCAAATTAAGTAAATATTTATTTGAATCAACTGAAATTTGTTTCAAATAACCAAATATTTGTGACTAACCAAAGAAATAGTGCGTTTGAATCAAATAAAACTTTGCTCTGAGTGCAAAAGAATTACAAAGTTATCCTTTTCTGTTTTTTCACGATTGAAAAATATATATTTTTAATCATGAACCACCAATTATTTACAGAAAAATAGAATCCACAATTTTTCATTTTTCACATCACATTCGGTTGGAATTCAGCACGAAAAATTACTTCTGAAATGACACACCCCATTTCATGAATCCATACGTAATATTTTATGATAAACGGAAATTTTTCGCTTCATAAATTCGCTAATTTGTACAAATTTACTCCCCTATTTATTTCAGAGATACAGCTCATTCGACAGATATTTGTTCACTAAACACATTGCAGTGAATTACAAAAGAATGAAAAATTTCTCTTTTAACATCTGGAAAAACATAGGTTTAAAAATAATAAGGTAAAACCTTGTAAAAACGACTTCTTCCAGCCTAATATCCGTCTTCACAATTTTCATTTTTTACAAAAATGTTGTATTTTTATCATAGTTTAATCAATAGTTATACTAACAAAAATTGAATACAGGTAACATATTATCTTATTTTAAATTTATATAGTTTTTTTCCGGATAACTTGATTTTCTTATGACGATCCTAACTTATATTAATCTTGATTTTCTTATGACGATCCTAACTTATATTAATCTTGATTTTCTTATGACGATCCTAACTTATATTAATCTCTTAATTTCCAGTATCACTCTTAAATTCTTACAAGATTTTACAAGATTTTCAATTTTATGGAATTCATTCACCAATACTAATAAAGGAACTCAATCTTTTTTAACAACAATATGTTTATATTGATTTCTACGTCTGATAATTAGATCAAATTCTGTTACGCCAAAACTCTTTATAAGGTGTATTTTTTATAGATTCTTTACCAGCGATTTTAATATAATACACTCTAATATTTTCAAGGAATAAAAATTCAAAATAATAAAGAATAATAAAGAATAAAATTCAATGAATAAAATATTAGTCTAGAAGAAGTCGTTTTTATAAGGTTTTACCTTATTATTTTTAAACATTGTAGTGAACACACACACTGAAAAAAATGGTTTAGCTGTCCCAGCTAGACGTTTAGCTGGATTTCGTCTTCTAAGAAAATATAGCTGTGTTACCCGAATTTCTAGCTGAGTTTCCTAAATATTTAGCTAAAACAGCTAGATATTTAGGCAACACAGATAGAAATTTAGGTAATACAGCTATATTTTCTTAGAAGACAAAATCCAGCTAAACGTCTAGCTGGGACAGCTAAACCATTCTTTTCAGTGTGAAGTATTTGAAGTTCTCGTTTTATCGATTGTTACCCTCAGCTATATGTATGTACTCGATACTATTTTCAAGTTGGTAATTAACTTTTGGTAGACAATCTCCTGTCAAAAAAGGCTCTACTTTGCAAGAACCAAACAATTTTCAAGAACCTTAACAATTTTCCTGCAAACTTGTCAGCAGGTCGATTGAAGTGAAATCGATACAATTTCTACGATCTTTTATTCGAGTTTCAGAAAATTGCATGCAAGTCGTGTAGTGGGTTCGAGTTACGTGTATTGACTCTTAAAGAGTCAAGAAAGCACTGCAGCCTTTAAATCTAGCTCCATTTAAACCTGATTTCTTTTTGGTTCCTATTTGGTACTTTTAATCAGAAAAGTTTCAAGCAGTTCATCAAGTTTATTTCTCAGCAAAAGTTTAAAACGATTGAATATCTGTAATTAAAAATATGTTCCAGAGCAAGAAAATCATTACGAATTGTTCTTACACTTTTAGTTTGATAAATAGTTGTGTACTTCAGAAGAGGGACAGTAATTTAAGAAAAATGTAATTTAAGAATTTAAATTATAAAATAATAGAATATGAGTTAATATTAAGTAAATATAGCTTTTTAAGTTCAAAAAGTTGATAAATATTTATAAATTGGAAATAAAAGGAGCTATTTGTTCATAGGTCTAAGATTTTGGCTGTCGTTTTGAAAAAGAGGATGGAATTTTAAATTATCGGATGAACGTGAACGACCTCTCTTTAGGACACTAAAGCTCTCGCTGAGAATTTAAATACGCCACGAACTAAAAGTCCTCACTTTATTCGAAAGACTATGTTCCGGGATGATTCTGGTACCTTATCTACTTTAGTAAGTTTCATGAATATCGTTCACAAAAGACGGAAACTGCGAATCACTTCCGTCGCGTTGCGGGACTGTTAAATTCATGATCGTTCATTTTTATCATCTTATGCATACTTTTTATCGTTAAAATCGATCCTTAACCTCCATTTCAAACGACTTCAAATTTTTAAAAATAAATTTGATAAGAAGACTGTATAAAACTTGTTCATTAAAATGTAATAAATACGATTAATTAATCTTGAATAAAAAATCCTTATTCTGAGTTCAATTAAAAACATTTGTAATTTTGCGCTTTTTAAAATACAAATTGTTTCTAATACATGAAATATTACTGTTTACTGCTAATTGGATGTTTACAAAAATTGTTTGAACAATTTATTATTGTTTATAGCAATTTTCTCTTAGAATAGACTTAGAAAGTCGCGGTTTTTTCCGAATTTTTCAATTTGTTTTCAACTTTTCAGTTAGAGCGAAGCAATAATCAATTAAAGTAAGGAGAAATAATTTTTTAAACAATTTATTATTATTTACAACAATATTCTCTTAGAATAATGCTAATTGGGTGCTTTTTACTGCTAATTGGGTGTTTACACAAATTGTTTAAACAATTTATTATTGTTTATAGCAATTTTCTCTCAGAATAGAGTTAGAAAGTCGTGGTTTTTTCCAAATTTTTCAATTTGTTTTCAACTTTTCAGTTAGAGCTAAGCAATAATCAATTAAAGTAAGTAGAAATAATTGTTTAAACAATTCATTATTATTTATGACAATATTTTCTTAGAATAATGCTAATTGGGTGTTTTTTACTGCTAATTGGATGTTTACAAAAATTGTTTGAACAATTTATTATTGTTTATAGCAATTTTCTCTTAGAATAGACTTAGAAAGTCGCGGTTTTTTCCGAATTTTTCAATTTGTTTTCAACTTTTCAGTTAGAGCGAAGCAATAATCAATTAAAGTAAGGAGAAATAATTATTTAAACAATTTATTATTATTTATAACAATATTCTCTTAGAATAATGCTAGAAAATTGCGGTTTTTTCCAAAATTTTCTACCTTTTGTCCACTTTTCAATTAAAGTGAGGTAAAAATTATTTCAAGTTAACAAACATAATTGTTTAAACAATTTATTATTACTTTTAATAATATTCCTTTTGAATAATCCGAGAAAGTTGCGGTTTCTCCTGAAATATTCAACTTTTTGTCCCCTTTTCACTTAGAGTGAGTTAAAAAATAATGCAATTTAACAAAAATAATTGTTTAAGCAAATTATTATTATTTATACTATCTTCTTCCATATAAATGCTAGATAGTTGCGCTTTTTTTTGGAATTTTTAACTTTTCTCCACTTTTCACTTAGTGCGATAATAATTAGTGCAAGTTAGCAAACATCATTATTTAAAAATTGATTATTGTTTAGAACTATCTTCTCTTAGAGTAATACTAGAAAGTTGCGCTTTTTTCTGAAATCTTCATTTTTTAACTAAAAATAAAGCTTGAGATGTTTACTTTCTGATCCTTAAATAGCAAGCTGTAGTTTTTTGTTGTTTTTGAGAAATTGAATTTTATGTAATCTGGGAAATTTAAAAAAATTTCCTATACGCGAAAAACATCTGGAAAATTTTTGGAATGTACAGTTTTTAATAAAAAACAATATTCTAAAAATATAAATACAAAAACAAAATTTTTGTTGAATTTAGAATTTTTTGAAAATTTTCAAAAATGAAATTTTTTAATCTCATTAATTGTGCATTCTAAATGTACAAATAATATTTATACTTATTATATTGTGTACATTACATCTAAATTCCACATTAAAATGCACAATTAACCAAATTCAAAAAAATTTATTTTTGAAAATTTTCAAAAAATTCTAAAATCAACAAAAATTTTTTTTGGATTTCTGTTCTTAGAATATTGTTTCTTATTAAAAACTGTGCATACAAAAAATTTTCCGAATTCTTTTCGAGCTTAGGACAAATTTTTTGATTTTTTGAAAAAATATTTAAAATTTTCCGAATTCTTTTCGAGCATAGGACAAATTTTTTGATTTTTTGTAAAAATATTTACCAGGTTATTTAAAATTCTATTTTTTAAAAACAACAAAAAACGACATTTTGCTATTTAAGGATCTGAAAGTAAGCATTTCAAGCTTTATTTTCATCTTTAAAAAAAGAAAAGAAAAGGGCCGAAATTTTAAAAAAATTCAAAAATATTTTTGATTTTCAATAATAATGGCTAAATTTTAAATTTTTCAACATTTTTTTTTATTTCACTCGAAAAATTGGGAAAAAATCTATCGAAAACTTTTGGGTTAAAATTTTTTATATGCCATACATAAAAAGATATTTATATCCGAAATAGAGGCTCTTTGCGCAAAAAAGTACCAAAATTTCAACCCTTCTACCTCGGCGAGTTTTTTACCAAACTGATCAATTTTTTTTTTTGAAGTTTTTAAATTTGTAAATTTGAGCCCGATCGGAGAAATTCATTTTTTGGGATGGTACACTTGAGAAATAATGCCCCATATATGTAGAATAAAAAGTCCTGAATTTAATAATTAACTTGCGTGAATGGGTTTTAGTTTGATAGTTTGATACCACCCTAACCTACTGAGTGAAAAATGGACAAAAAGTTCAAAATTTAAGAGAAAACCTCAACTATCTAGCATTACTATAGGAAAAGATAGTTATAAATAATAATTATTTATGTAAACAATTATGTTTGTCAAATTGAATTTATTATTAACTCACTCTAAGCGAAAAGTGGACGAAAAGTTGAATATTTCAGAAAAAACCGCAACTTTCTAGCATTATTCAAAGAGAATATTATTAAATATAAAAATATTATTAAATAATTTATTATTATTAAATATAATATTAAATATAAATTATTTAAACAATTATTTTTTAACTTTAAGTAATTATAATCTAACTCTAATTGAAAAGTGGACAAAAGGTAGAAAATTTTAGAAAAAACCGCAATTTTCTAGCATTATTCTAAGAGAATATTGTTATAAATAATAATAAATTGTTTAAACAATTATTTCTCTTAACTTTAATTGATTATTGCTTCGCTCTAACTGAAAAGTTGAAAACAAGTTTAAAAATTCGGAAAAAAACGCGACTTTCTAACTCTATTCTAAGCAAATATTGCTATAAACAATAATAAATGGTTTAAACAATTTATGAAAACATCTAATTATCAGAACAAAGTAATATTTTATGTATTAGAAACAATTTGTACTAAAAAAGCCGCAAAAAATCATAATTAGCGCCAGGAACTCGCAAAACCCAATTTTTTACTTATGGGGTTTTTTTGGGACCCTATAAAACCAACTTATGGGGTGATATTTAAAAAGTAATTATTGATTCGTATTCTGTGGCTAATTCTGAAGATTTAGTTCAGTCAGTCAGTTCAGTTTCAACTCGATTCACCTAATATTGACGGTTCTGAATAAAATTTACAAAAACGTATTTATTTCTCATAGGAAATACGTGTTAAACTTCATGGGGCTTACGGAAGCTCTAAATATCATTTTTTTCAAAAAGAGTAATTTAATTTTTTGTGGATTCGAACAAATTTGGGAGGTGAGGGCATGAAAATTCGAAGCAAAAAAATTAACACCCGCGGTTATCTGTGGATAGTGCGGTAAGAATAAAATTTCAAAGATTTCTTAAAGATATATTAATCATTTAATTTGTAAACAATAATGGGAAATTTGATCGCCGTCCGCTGATTTAATTAGAGAACATTTTTTCAATGCAATTTCGTGTCGTTTCTTTTTTCAGACTCTTACGCTTATCCCTCACATAAAAGGCGACGATCAATCAGAATCTTCGCACTCTTGGAGTACCTTGATACTTCTTTCTTGTAACCTCTCCATCAACATTAACGATATTACGAGCCAATATGCGAGCATATAGAACTTATCTTTGTGTTGCCTGTCATATAACATCGTATCGTCGATAGATGACTCAGCATAAAGACATATCCTCCTTCTGTTAATGGCTTGACCCAAAAAGAAAAGTGTTTTTATTCAGAAGCAATATAAGACTAGGCCGGTTCCCACAGGAGAAATAAATCCCACCAAAAACACTACTTGTGGAAAAAACTCCGCCAAGTACATGAGTTTAGGAAATACTAATATTTTATTTAATTAATTTAAAGGTAATTAAATTTTGGAAGTCACTAAAAAGACAAATACAAACTAGCACAACATTTTTACACATTAAGCAAAATTCGAAAACAATTTTTATATTTTTATATTTTTTATATTTTTATATTTTATAGATTATTAATAAATATGGAAAGTGGCTTCTTAATGATCTATTTTTTGATATCGAAACGTTGTCTCGTACTTTTGAATCTTTGGATTCAAAATATTAATGGTCATACCAATTATTAAAATTTCGAAATGTTTATATTTTAAGTAACAAATAGAATTACTATAAACAATAGAAAATCATTTTAAAAGTTTGTATTATTACATTCTCATCATTATGAGAAGTATTATTTTTTAATATGATTATTAAAGAGAAAAAACTTTATATTAGAAACTTTTAAAGTAGTTTTTGAAGAACTTCCTGTATTTTTTCCCGTAAAGTTTCAGTTTGAAACAACTTTTGGTGGAACTCGTAAAGGCGAAATAAAGTTGGACCAATCTAACGAGAAATATCTATGACGTCATATTGTGTTCACATTTTTTTGATTTACTTTTTATTTGAAGAAAAACTTGTAAAAAATCGAAGGTTAAAGGAATTCAGTTGCGTAGAGAAAGACATTTATTTTAATAGAATGAAATAACTGACTTTTTTGCAACTTATCACACGGAAAATGTCAAGTCGTTTTCATTTGATACTCTTCCAGAAATAACTCATTGTTGTTTTCACCCTTCCCAAATTGCGTATGCGCTTTTTATATCAAAGCCCAGATGGTATTTTATCCATACGAATAATACAAGAATTTTACTTCTATTCAGCTTGAAAGAAGTAATTTTTCTCACTTAGAATTTTTCCATAAAGGTTTCATTTCTCAAAAGCTGATTAACTTTTAAATATGCAGTAAGTTGAGCTTAACTATGGATAACTTGGTTTGGAATTCTTCAGCGAAAAAGGAGTTTAGGATAATTGCTTAAATAAGCTCTACTTTTGCATTCAAAAGAATCTCGAAATTTAAAATGAAAATTGACTTTGGAAAAGTTCTCATTATATTGTAACCCGTGCCCGTTTCAAGATATGTGAACTTCCTTAACTGCATAATATATTCCATTTCTTTCAAATCGGTAAAAAAAATTATTTTTGAAATAAACTATTTTAGATAAAATAATCGTACACATTACGTCAAATTGAAGACATGAGAATGACAACTCGGTAAAGATCATTTGAAGTTGGCCCCTAAATTAGGTTATTTTAACTATTGCTTCGGGGGCAAACTTCAAATGGTCTTTAACAGGTTGTCATTCTCATGTCCTCAATTGTAAAAGCTTGATTATAGAAAATTTCTCATATTTGAATTTCTTATATCAAATTTCTCAATTTGATATAAATATTGGATAAAACTATAAAAAATATACGACATTTTATCTATCAATTTCAAGTTTTTGTACTTTATATAAAGGCTTAAAATCTTTTCTTGTGCATTTGTGTATATTTATTTTTCTTCACGAAGATTACTCTCAAGGAGAAGAAAGAATAAAACGAATTCATTTTTTTTACCACTTGAATGCTATTCGCTTAATTAAATTACTTTAGTTAATAAACCTGCAACTGACTTTTTTAATTGTTTATATTTTATCTGTGTTTCACATGAAATTTACCTTATTTTTAAATTTTAATCACTTGACATTTAATCCTTAATTAAATGCCATTAAATTGAGGAATAAGTCAGAAAATCTTATAGTACTTTATAAAATCTCTGAAATACTAAATGCATTTTACATCCTGACTTAAAACTTGTTTTCGCTATTAACAAAACTATCAAAACATATATTGGAAGAATTGGCAGAATTAATAGCAAAACATTCACATATTCACTGTCATTAAAAATTTAAAAACTATTGATATAGCACCAAGTATGAAGAATTATATAACTATCGAAACATATATTGGAAGAATTGGCAGAATTAATAGCAAAACATACACATATCTACTTTCATCAAAAATTTAAAAACTATTGATAATAGCACCAATTATGAAGAATTTCTGTCACCGTATTACAATTAAAATTGTTCAATACTAACGGAAGAACAATTTTTGAAGTATGTTGAAAAAAATATTCATTTTTGCAAAAAATGAACTACTTCCTAATAATAAATGAACTTGTTCGATGTTCACTTTCTTCTCTCTATCTCTCCCTCACTCTCTCTCTCTCAATCATCCAAACATTTTTATCAAAACTAATATTCCTTCTCGGCCACAATTTTGCCAAATATTTATTCTTCAATACTATTTCCTAATAGTTTTCTGTTAACCAACAAACTTAAAACATCCTTCAACTATAAAGAACTAAATTTTAAAAAAAAGCATCAACCAATTTTAACCTGCAGTCCCGCAAAAAACAAGAAAAAATGCATTTTTCTTTTCAATAAAGTTACGAATCAGTTTTTTCCGGTTGAGATGCTACGTATTAAGTTTGAAAGTGTCCCTCACGTTGATAAAATGATCAAAATGAATCGAAAGAACGCACAGTGTTCATCATATGAAAGTTTTATGTGAAAACGGACTTACGCAATTTTTTTTTAAATGATCAGCATTAAATTCTTAAGGGCACAGCTAATCCCTATTTTTTAATTTATTTATGTATGCAATAATATATAGAGAAATAAGTTAACAAAATCAGGCATTTTAATAATATGATTTTCTATCTCTGAACAAACTACTTATGTAAACTTGTTGTTGACCAGAATTAATAGAGATAGAGTTAAGGATCATAAAAATATTATAAGAAAATTTATTTAATTGTTATAATTAATACTGTGTTCTAATATTTTTCTGATTACTAATAAACCTAAAACATCCTCCAATTTTAACGAACTAAATTCAAAAAAGGCATCAATCAAATTTAAGTTGCAGTCCCACAAGAAAAAGGAAAATATGCCTTTTTCTTTTCATTGAAGTTAAGAATCAGTTTTTTCTGGTTGAGATTAAGTTTGAAAGTGTTTCTCACGTTGATAAAATGATCAAAATGAATCGGAAGAACGCACAGTGTTCAGTTTTCAGAATTTACTGATTAAAATCGGGTAGAACTTGCATTTCTTAACGGATTTTAATCTCTTTTTTAAAAGAAATTATCATTATTAATTAATTAATTAATTGTTTGGTTCCTTTCTCCCTCTTTACTCGTCGGGGTATCTCTGGCTCTAAAGAGCCGGAAACTTAAGGTTGGGCAATTTACATTTCATGTCTGAGTCCTTTTTTCCATTAATTATTTGTTATCATTGCATAGAATGACTCTTTAACATATGTAAATTCCTGGTCGAATGAAATTCTAATTGCCAGCTTTAATTTTTCAATTTATTTATGTGTGCAATAATATATAAACAAAAAAAATAGACAAAATTAGACATTTCAATAATAGATTGATAATAATTGAATAATTCAAATGATTTTCTATCTCAGAACAAACTACTTAAGTAAACTTGTTGTTGACCAGAATTAATGGAGATAAATTTAAAGAACATAAAAATTCCATACAAAAATTTATTTAATTGTTATAAACAATACTGTTTCTTAATATTTTTCTGATTACTAACAAACCTAAAACATCTAACACTAACGAACTAAATTTTAATAAAAAAGCATCAACCAATTTTGAGTTGTAGTTCCGCAAAGAAAAAAGAAAAAATGCATTTTTCTTTGACGAACCAGTTTTTTTCCAGTTGAGATGCAACGTGTTAAGTTTAAAAGTATCCCCCACGTTAATAAAATCATCAAAATGAATCGAAAGAACGCACAGTGTTCAGTTTTCAGAATTTACTGTTCAAAATCGGCTAGAACTTGAATTTCTTAACGAATTTTAATCTCTTTTTTTAAAAAATGATTGGCATTACATTATTAAAGGCACTGCTTGCCCCGATTTTTCAATTTATTTATGTGTGCAATAATATATAAACAAACTGACAAAATCAGGCAATATGATTTTCTATCTCTGAACAAACTACTTGTGCATACTTTTTGTTGACCAGAATTAATGAAGATAGAGTTAAAGAACATAAAAATGTATTTAATTGTTATAAACAATACTGTTTCCCAATATTGTTCTGATTACCAACAAACTTAAAACATCTGCCAACACTAACGAATTAAATGTTTAAAAAAGCATCAACCAATTTTGAGTTGCAGTCCCACAAAGAAAAAGGAAAAAATGCATTTTTTCTTTACGAACCCGTTTTTTCCAGTTGAGATGCAACGTGTTAAGTTTGAAACTTCCCCCCACGTTGATAAAATGATCAAAATAAATCGAAAGAACGCATAGTGTTCAGTTTTCAGAATTTACCGTTCAAAATTGGCATTTCTTAACGGAAATGCCGTTAAGAATCTTTTAACGGCATAATCTTTTTAACCCTTTTTTAAAGAAATGATCAGCATTAAATTCTCAAGGGCACTGCTTGTCCCGATGTTTCAATTTATTTATGTGTGCAATAATACATAAACAAATAAATTGACAAAATCAGGCATTTCAATAATTTGATTTTCTATCTCTGAACAAACTACTTATGAAAACTTGTCGTTGACCAGAATTAATGAAGATAGAGTTAAAGAACATACAAATTTATTTAATTGTTATAAATAAAACTGTTTCCCAATATTTTTCTAATTACCAACAATCCTAAAACATTCTGCAACTCTAACGAACTAAATTCAAAAAAAAACATCAACCAATTTTGAAGCATCAACCAATTTTGAGTTGCAGTCCCACAAAAAAAAGAAAAATGCATTTTTCTCTTCATTAAAGTTACGAACCAGTTTTTTTCCGGTTGAGTTGCAACGTGTTAAGTTTGAAAGTGTCCCTCACGTTGATAACACACGCGTCGGTGAGCGTTTGGTGTCATTCTCGCGCAGGTGTAGGGAAATATCGCTTTTTCATATCGTATCTCTTTCTCTGTCTCTCCCGCGGGACTTAGCGGCAATTCGCGACGAGAGAAACTCGAGAAAAGCAGCGCCGGAAATGACGCGACTCTTGTAACGTCCGGTATCGAACTGAACCCGCAGAAGTATTCGCGCTGTGCGCTGATTGCGAGGAATGCGCAGTAGGCGTCCCGGGAGGCGATCTCCCAACACCCCCACCTCGACCTCTTACCCCCATTCTATGCGTATATGCACCCTTGTCTTTACCACCCCCTCCCTTCCACCCTCTTTCACTCTTACATGCATTATCTCTGCATATACACGAGAGAGTCACGTTAATGACACATCCCGGAAGATTCAGCTCATCTTAACTCAAACTTAAACAAACCAAACTTAACTTAAACAAATCTAGTCAATTAATTTAAATCTCAACCCTGGGACGCACTGGAAATTCAAATATCTTAATGGAGCCCACTAGAGCAGACTAGAAATGAAAATTGCATTAACTAAATCATTTGCTTTTCATTTGCAATTGTATAAAAATAACGAGAGTTCAAGATGAACGAAAAAAAGTTTAAAATGATCTGCAAGAAAAATGAACTAGCAGGAGAATCATTGTTGGTTCAAATTGAATGGAAAGAACGCACACTGGGAGGAAATGCATTTTTTTCGTTCAAAAAAGTCTACAGCCTTCAATTTTTCCTCGATTTGGAATTGTTTGTTTTTAAATTAAAGTGCGCTAAATTTTAAAAAGCATCCTGGACAGAGATTTTAGCATTTTCGTCTGTTTATTTATTATATGTTTACGAGAAAATCGAGATTTTTCACACAATAATTATTTACTCTTCAACAACGGTTTGCATATAATGCAGATCATCTTCAATCAACGCAAGGGGACTCTCAGAATACAAATAATTTGATTATTGTGTGGTTTAATTATTATAAACAAAGTAAATTGACAAATAGCCAAATATTGTAATTTTTGGTGAAAAAAATGTTTTCTTAGCTAAAAATGCTTTAAATTATTGTGAGAGTGATTTTCAGTCACAATTTCTATAAAACATTAATAATTATAATTGTTATAAACAATTTTTGTGAAAAAATTTGGAATTTGGGTTTTTTTCAATTCCGGACTTCCCTTCATCATCTGAATTGATGTATTGATCTTGGAAATAACATATGTTCAATTATATTAGTTAAAGCATAACAATTGTTAATTTTATAAACAAATTTAATAAATAAATATAAAATCGTGGCATCTTCAACTGGAAAAAATTTGTTTTTTTGCACGGAAACTGCTCTAAATTTTTATGCGAGAGATTTGGAGTTCAAATTTTTATTAAAAATTGACAATAAAGATTGTTATAGACAATTGAAAGATATATTCCAAAAATTTTGCATTTTCCCGTAGGAAAAATTGGCCTTCGCAATAAAACTGCTCAATAGGGTATTGAGAGTGTAAGTTAATGACCAACCGTAGTAAAATATTATTTAAAATCATTTTTTAAACAACTAAATATTATTATTTAATTTCAAACATTACGAAATTTCCATGTATTTAAAAAAGCTTTCTTGTATCCTTTAACTTGGACAGAGTGAAGTTAGCTGTGAATAACTGATCTGGATAAAGAAGTTTTGACTGTATTTTTGTATATTTATATATTTAATCGCAAAGATTAAACATTTTACAGGAAAAAGAAAAGTACATACATTTTAATTACGTTGTTTGTAATAATTAAAAGTCTGTTTCTATGCAAATTTTTAAAACCAAATGTTCCGTGAACACAAAGTGCAAAAGAAACAGTTGTAAAAAACTTTTATGACAGTAAAATAGTACATTTCGATACGTGTGTGAGAGGTGATTATTTAGCGCACGAGACGTTTTTCGCACGAGCGAAGCG
>JBAGKK010511455.1:0-13954 GCA_037177015.1 Euceroptres primus | reverse complement strand
TATATATATATAATAGAAATAGTTTGAAAAATTCGCAAAAATAGCCTTTTTTCGGGCGTCTAAAGAGGTATTACCCCTTAATTTTTCACAATACCACTGTCAAATTTCATTACAATTACTTAAAAAATCAATATAATTCAATGTTGTTCTCATGTGTATCCCTCTCGGCGTTCCTTTAAGCCATATATCATCTGGTGATATTTCAAAAATTAAATTAAATATTTACTTTTTTCAGAAATACTTTCAAAATTGAGAAAGTTTTGAAAAACTGCCAAATGATGAAATTGATTTCATGTACATCAGAGGATTTTTTTAAATTAAAGGGATAATTTCCTGAGCTTTTAGGAATTCAGGTACAGCTAACCCTTGTAATCAGAAGATGGTCAATTTAGTGATGACTCGAAAATTTTTTGAAATTTTTGTGTTTAAATGTAATTTGCCTTTCTACGACACTGTACAATAAATTGTTAAAATTGTAATTTTCAGCAAATTGCCAAGATTGTTACAATGTAAAGTAGTTTTTTAGTAATTTTGTTTATAGGTCTCTTCGTGCTTAGGATTATAATTTTTAACAGGAGTTCGTAATAATGTAATATTGTATGCGTATTATGTATGTAGACAAAATAAAGCAGAAATGACTTGAACGATTTTTATGATTCAACCTCATACGAGCAAATAAGCGTACTGGTCCTAATTTTCCAAACAGAGCAATTTGGAATATTTAAAAAAATTTAATTTACTTTCATTGCAATGAAATATTCCAAAGGTCGGACATTATGGTATTTCTGGAATATTACTGTAATGTTCCTTGGAAATATTCCGAATATCTCAATGGAATATTGCAGGAACATGAATGGAATATTGCGTGTTATGTGGGTCACTGGAATTCAAGTTCTCCATATATTCAAAACGCCAACTTAATGTCGGATTTAAAAAGCGCTTTTTGAAATCTAGAACCTTAAAAAGCGAATTGCCATTTGTTTGCTTTTGTCTTTTAAATCTCTAAATTCAGAAACGCTACAATTTTAATCCTTTAATGATTAGAAGTGATGATTCAGATTCATGGATTTCTTTGAATTGATCAATTATTCATTTTTCATCTATTTGCGACTTAGTAAATGAATTTTACTTTCAGAGTATTATTTGATTATTTAGATAATTTAGAACTTCTTCGAAAGTTTTCGAGCTTTGTTTCATCATTGAAATCGTCTTCCTGCACTTAAAAACTGTAACATTTCAAAATGTTATATTATACAAGAAATATGGCTGTATTTTACATTAGAACCTGCATTTGTAGAAATAGTCGACAATATCGCTGATGATTTATTACGAAAATTGCAGTTTAAGGTTATATGCCCCACTAAGTACATTGACTTTTCTACTGAACTGTAGTAGCAACCACATGCTGGTATCAACGCTGGACGTTGGTATTCTCGAAACCAAAGAGGATTAGGTACGATAGAAACTAGTGCATACAAGTTTCCACTTCAACGGGCAACACATCGTAAACTTTGCTGAAAATAATACCTCATGATTTTAAATTTGTGTAATCCAGAAAACTATTTTAAAACAATGTAAGGAATTTACAAGCGAAATGTAATAGGGAAAACATGTCCTGCAATGGATTTATAGTTACATTCTTAATGTGATGTTGAACTTGTTATTATCCACTGCAGAGAATCATACCCTGTATCATATTTGTCTCTAAATTAAATTCTACCTTAATTTTTTGAAAAATTAGAATGAGTCTTCTCTTGAAAATTTAATTTATGCTCTCATGATTTATTGATTTTTATCACTACGTAAGGAAAAAGGAATCTTGAGTGCATGAATTTCTCACAAGGTTTAGAGACATACGAGTATCGTCAACGAGAAAATCAGGATTACATTCGGCCCAATGTACGCGTATCGCTTGTTCCAACCACGACAGAACATTCATTTCCCATGTGAACCATGGCTCACCTGGCCTCTTCCTACCTCCCTCGTTGAAACAGCACAATCTAGCTCTTCGCGCATATCCCTTACTCTCCGTAGGGTAAATCAAACCAGGTCACCTGCAATGGCGTAAAGTGAGAACCATCTTAAGATGGTGCAAAAGATTAGGATAAAGAAGCTAGGAAAAATGTCATTACAACTTCTTCTTCCTTCTCAGAAATAGAGACAATTCAAATTTCGATAATTTTCTCGCACTTTTAGGAGGAGTTAACCACTAGCAATTTTGATGTACACCTGAATTCAAGAATTCAAAGAATTCAAAGGGATTCAAGGTGAATTCAGAGAACTCAAAATTAAGAATACATCGTTAACTTAAAAAATACAAAATAAATTCGAAAAAATTCAAAGAATAAAAGGTGAGTTCAAAAGAAGTCCGGAGAATTTAAAATAATTCAAAGAATTTAAGAGAATTCCGAAGAATCCAAAATGATTCAAGGAATTTAAATTGAATTGCAAAAACTCCGCAGAACCTAAAATAATTCAAAGAATTCCGAGGGGTTAACCATTAGCAATTTTGATGTACACCTGAATTCAAGAATTCAGAGAATTCAAAATATTTCGAAAAAATTCAAAATATTTCAAAAAATTCGAAGGAATTCAAAAGAACTCAAGGTGAATTCAAAAGAATAAATAATTCAAAGAATACAAGATGCATCCAAAAGAATACAAAAAATTCAAGGTGAATTCAAAAGATTTTAATGAATTCGAAAGAATTCAATTCAAAATAAAAATACAAGGTGAATTCGAAAAATTTAAGGTGAATTTAATGAATTTAAGGTGAATTCGATGAATTCAAGGTGAATTTAATGAATTCTAGGTCAATTTTATGAATTCAAGGTGAATTCAAAAGAATTCAAGTAATTCAAGGTGAATTCAAAGGAATTCAAAGAATACAAGTAGATGAATTCAAAAGAATTCAGGAATAAGTGTACATCTGAATTCAGTAGTGGTTAACCCCTCGCATTTTTAAAATTATTTTTCACTATTTTCTTGAAGATGTGCAATGTATCAAAAAATCAGTTCTTTTTTAATTTGGAAAATTTAAGACTAGATGAATCTTTTTTAATGCCTTATATTTAATTCCCCAAATTTTCAACTCAATATCTCATTTTGTGTGGACGTGAGTTTGCCGAAAAAAAATGCCGGTAATATAGGGATCGGATAAGTTTTACATACCCTTAATCCCGTTCAATTCAGCATTTTTCACTATTTTTTTTTTCTATTTCTAATTTTTCTGTTTCTATTTTCTAATTTTCGATTAATTATGAGGTAAAATTCTTTAAAAAGGTTATATTGATAATTTTAGGTTGTTAAACTGACTTTCTTTCATACTGTTTTAATGAAAAGTGATAAAAAATTTTTATGATTTTTTAAATATAAACGTTAGATTAAACGAGTGTTTAATAATAGAGTGATTCAGATTTATGCAAAATCCTATTGTATTGTATAAATTTTATGCTTTTTTGGTAATTTCTGTTGCGAAGAATATACAAATTTATTTGTTAATTTCACGAAATTAAAATCACGACTGCAGAATCAGGGATTCATATTTCATATGAATTGAAATTCTATGAAACTCTTTTGTTTTGTTACCAGGCATGTGCAAAAATTATTTGGTAGCGTTAATTAAATTAATTTCATTGTCTCAAAAAAATATTCGTTAGAACAATCAAAATAATGCAAGCAAATAATTTTTTACGAGCAATAAACATTTTCCTTAGCATAACAAAGAAAGATGTTAACTGTGGACCGAATCCATTTCAAATCAGGCAGGCAGTGCAACTTCAAGTCATAGAATCGGTTGTCTATAAAATATGTTGTTTTTCAAAGGAAATAAGAAGACACGTATTTTACCGTTTTGAGAGCAAATACATTTTCGGGAAGTTATGATTATTTGAATTTTAAGCTTCTTTTAAAAAAAAAACAACACTTTTCTTTAAACTATTATAACTTTAAACTCAATTAAAATATTTGAGTTTTCTTCCCTGATTATGGTGGGCTTTATTAGCCTCTTTCGAAATCCGACGGAAAATTAAAAAATATTGAAAATTCACAAAATGCGACGGTTTTTCTGAAAAAATTAAAAGACGATTTTCTCAAAAACCTCACCTTTTCTATCGCCCGAATTTTGTTGGCTAAATTGGTACTCATATGATGAAAAAATTACGTAAGTTTCATGCGGGCTAAACTGCTTTTGTAAACAGAAGATTTTTTTTTAAAGTTTGATGCTTTAAAAAAGTTCTACGCAAGGGACCTCTTACTCTTTTATGATATCTTGCGTCGTTTGTAAAAAAATTCGAAAATGTGATTTCGTATTCAATATAATCGATCTTTTTTTTAAAATTGAATTCTGCAAACATAAAATGGCAATTTCATCGAAAAACCCATCTTTTTAATTTTTTAAAATATATTTTAAAATTTTATGTTTACAAAAGGAAACCATCTAGCGAGTTTTATGTTGGCCAAATTATTTTTGAGTCCAGCACAATTTCTCTTTTTACAAAATCACATTTTCGAATTTTTCTCACAAACGATGAAAATATAAAAAGAGTAAGAGGTAAAATATAAAAGTAAGAGAAAGAGTAAAAGTAGAAAAAAGTAAGAGTAAAATATAAAAGAGTAAGAGGTGTTTTGCGTAGAACTTTTTTAAGGCATCAAACTTTTTTGACGTTCTTTTTGTGCATGTACCGTCAGTTGTGAGAAAAATTCGAAATTTTGATTTCATTGAAAAAAATTCTCCTCTTTACAAAAGTAGTTTAGCTTGCATGAAACTTACGTAATTTCTTCATCATATGAATACCAATTTAGCAAAAAAATTTGGACAAAAGAAAAGGTAGGGTTTCTGAGAAAATCGTCTTTTAACTTTTTCAGAAAAACCGTCGCCATTTTATGAATTTTCAATATTTTTGAATTCTCCTGCGGATTTTAAAAGAGGCCAATAAACCCCACCATAATCAGGAAAGAAAACTCAAATATCTTAATTGACTCCAAAGTTATAGAAGTTTAAAGAAAAATGTTGTATTTAAAAAAAAAAGAAGCTTAGTGTTCAAATACTCATAACTTCACGAAAACGTATTTTTTCTCAAAACGGTGAAATACGTTTCTCCTTATTTCCTTTGAAAAACAACATATTTCGTAGTCGACCGATTCTGTAACTTGAAGATGCACTGCCTGCCTGATTTGAAATGAATTCGGTCTGAAACAAAAATTTCGTTATGGTAACCAAAACTACTCAACCGAGGGGTTAACCACTACTGAATTCAGGTGTACACTTGTTCCTGACTTCTTTTAAATTCTTTTGAATTCTTTGAATTCTTTTGAATTCATCTTGTATTTTTTGAATAATGTTTTTGAATTCACCTTGCATTCTTATTTTGAATTCTTTTTAATTCATCTTGTATTCTTTGAATTCTTTTGAATTCATCTTGTATTTTTTGATTTCTTTTGCATTCACCTTTTATTTTTTGAGTTCTTTTGAATTAAACTTGTATTCTTTGAATTCTTTCGAATTCTTATTGTATTCTTTTAATTATTTGAATTCTTTCGAATTCATCTTGTATTCTTTGAATTCTTGAATTCAAGTTACATCAAAATAGCCAGTGGTTAACCCCTCGTACTCAACAAACTTAATTTGAAACCGTCACATTATTGTTTTTCTCAGTCTCCTGATACTGCAGCTTTATGCAGTGGGAAGTGTCATACGATTCGTGTGCTCACGTGCGTTAGTAATTAAACCAAGTTATATACACTGTGCATATATATCTCGAGTATTGGTTCCATGCGCATATAATTCCCATCAACAGGATTCGTGACAGCGTGCAGTCGTTGTAAACCGTAAAGCATAACAGGATTTTTGAATCCGAAATAGCTGTAAGCATTCATACAATTTTAAATTCTGGTTCAGTGCTTGGATTCTGCATGCTTCTGTTTGGCAGAAGTGAAGTCAGTGAAGTGAGCGTACGCTTTCTGTTCTTTTTTTAAGGACACGTCCTGGGAGATCATATTTTTGATTTGTTTTTGCCAAACTGGCTAATGGATCTTGACTCAGGTTGCAAATTAAAAACAGCTTCACAACGTTCCTCACTATTAGGTCGAATCAAATTTTTTTACTTATATCTAATTTTAATAGAAACGAAATCTTTCGGTTGGAGTTAAAATGACCCCTAAAGTTTCATGAAAAATTGCTACACTACCGCAATCGAGGATGTTGCCAAAAGTCACAACAAATTACATATTTCTTATTTCAAGAATAACAAATTTTTGTTCGGTTTTAGGATTATACCTTTTAAATGTGAAAGTTGACAAAGATGGGTAAAGTAAGCTTTCAATTTAGAAACTGTGAAGTAGACATTCGTCTTTATTACTAAGTATGGCAAGAAATATCCTCCAGATGAAAGATTACTTTTTCTCAGTTTATTTTCTTATAGACCAGGGGGTAAGTAAAAAGTGCTGATCACTGATGAATTTGAACTTTGCGACAGTCGAGTAGGTTCTAAGCGACAGGTATTCGATTCTCTTTCATCCGCTTGTTAGGTCAGGACAGGATCGGAAAATCCAATAATTGCTTGCACCCAGTACGTGATAAAAATGTGAGTCATTTTACAGGAGTTATAGAAAACTGGATAAAATATGAATTCGTTTCATATATTTATAGGAGTGTTCAATATTCATGTCTAATAATTATTTTATGAACGGTATTTTTTATAATACAACTCAATTACACTCCTTATATTTTTTAAAGACATGCTTCATTTGTCACTTTCATATTTGAAATTTTTATAAGAAAGATAATGAATTGCTACTTATATTATTCGTAAATAATTTTACATAAAGATTCATCTTTCGAACTTAGTTTAGTTATATTATAGCCCGACTGGAAAAAGATTCTACCATATTGATTTGATAAAAAGAAAAGGAATCAAAGAAATGCATTTCTTTAGTTCCAAACAATTTTTTTTCAGTGCAGCTTCATCGATCAGCTATAAAAAACAGTACGAAATAAATGTAAAACGAAAAAAAAGTTTTTTTAATTTAAAAAATTTTTAAATGAAGAAAATGGATAACAAGTGCAACAGTATGCACAATCTGGTACTTTATTCGGAATTTTTTATATAGGTGTGTACAATGTACATAATAAGTATAATATGCTAGTATTTTATGAGGAAAAAAGTTGAACAGTTTTATTCCGTACATTACATGCAGTTTTGATTATGCTTGGTATAAAAGAAACGAGTGAACGATTATATTATAAAGTACCTAAGGTTATGTGCCTAAGGATGCTTGTGAAGCTGGTAATATCAAGATGATGTGGAATGACCCGCCGATAAATATCTACTTTCGGGGTCACAACACGACCTTGGAGAAGAGTTCGATGACCTTGTTAAAAATTAAAACTTCTCCATTCGAAAATCACTCGAATGAATACATATAATTAGATTGATTATTGGAAAATCATTATTAAATTTTTACTTTAATTGCAATTCTTGTTAATTAAAAAAGAGCTCAGATAAGGAATTTGTTTAACGTAATAAATTATTCAGTGAAAATAAGTAGATATGTATTCTGAACACAGTAAATATTGGGACATTATTTTAATCTGCAGCGATATTATTCTGATCTGAAGTGGATTATTATGTTTTCAAGTACAAATATTTAATGTGATGTAAAAACCTGAATCAAAATTACGTAAATCAAACATTTAACACTTTTTTCAAAAAAAGGACTATTATTAAACTTTTTACCTAATAAACAGGTACTGTTAATTGAAAACAAAGTTTGTTTTCTAATATATACTTTGATAAATTCACAAGTTGGCTAAATATTTAAGGTATAATAGACACGAAAAAACAGGCCTCGGGAAAACAGAATTAATTATACTTTTAAGAACTTTAATATTATTATTATTGATGGTATTATTTAAAAGAGATAAGATTACTTTTCATAAAAAATTTTATATATACAAAAATAATTTATTAAAAAATTTTATTTTCGATTGAATTTTTTTTATCGCTTCTTACCAAATTTTTAAAAATTATACAATTTCAATTAATAATAGCTTATTTTTTCGGGAAAAATATTCTCTACAACTTGACCTAATCCAATTTTAAAATATAAATAAATTAGTATCAAGTATATATTTGATTAAAAAACTTTTTTTTGAAAAATTATTTTTTAATGATTTCTGCCATTAAAAAATTTATTTTTTAAAGTTGGACGAGGTGAAGTTGTAGAGAATCTTTTTCCCTAGAAAATAAGGTATTATTCATTAAAATTGTATCATTTTTCAAAATTTGCTAAGAAGCGATAAGAAACAAAAGTTCAATCGAAAACAAAACGTTTTAAATAAAAAATGTTTGAACGTTTAAAATTTTGTTCATGAAAAATAAGCTGTTTTCTTCTAAACAATATCATTAGTAATAAGATTGGATGTTTTGAAAGTATAATTAAATATGTTTTCCCGAAACTTGTCTTTTTTTCGTGTCCATAATGCCTTAATTTATCAACGAATCTTTTTAATTTTGCTTCTCTGTGTATGTTTCTAGCATGTAACCTTATTTTCGAAATGATTATTAGAATGGACATAAAGTTTTAAAGCAACAACATACTCTTGCAGAAAAAGCTGTAACAATTTAACGTATTATCAGAATCGTAACACATAATTCATTTCCAGATGCAGCCATTTCAGAAAGTAACGGAAAACAGAGAAACTCAAAGGTTGTGCGTGCAAAAGCTGCTATAAATCTCTGGTATATCGACGTAATAAAGAATGGCGCTAACGAGAGGTAGATACCGTCATTTTTTAGTTTAGGAGCCGTTAAATGAGGAGAAAAACGTTTTCAATTAAGTTCAATCCCCCTTGTGCTTGCCCATTGCCCAAGTACCTTCCGCTCCCATTTATTAAATGCGATAAAAATACGGTGTTACTTAATAAAATACTAGTAATGAAACATGGTGCTTTGTAATTTCTTCTCAGTTTTTCTCTTTGCTCCTTGGTAGTGAAACATCAGCTATTTTTTCATCAAGATTTAATAAGGATTCGGATTTACATAATCTACTGGGAAAAAAGGGTCGAAAAGTCAAAACAAAAAACAAGGAAACGGATTTTAGTATTTGGTATTCTTTCCTGATTAAAAATTTTTGTTCGGCCCTCCCTATACATCTAGAATATTTTTCACTGTAGAGACATTTTTATTTTTATTTTTAAAATTATTTAAATATTTGCTATCCTATAAGGTATCTTTACCATATCAATTTTTATTTGATTTAAGTTGATTATTGAAATACAAAATTGTTCAGCAATAATTTCATAATTTTATTTCTTGTGAGAACACGATGGCAAACTACCATTTTCCCCCATTCATTAATAAGAATAACGCCCTTTAAACGTCGCAACAACCTATGAATTTCCCGAGACATTGCACGCACAGAATTATCATTAATTTAAATTACAAATTTAACTACCTTAACAGTTCAGCAAGAAACGCACGGAGGTATTCTGGGTCAACCAAGAGGTAAAAGGTTCCGGGGTGAGCGATCCACTTAAAATGCTCCTGAGAAGCTACAAGTCGGATGCTTCAAATAGCTCTCTATTTTAAAACAAACGCTCCAATTTCCATTAAAACAGTGCCATTTGCTTCTGTATTTTTTCCTAAAGAAGGAAGAAGGAAAATATAATAAAAGTTTTCTTAACTTTCATACTGCTGTCCATGTTCAATGTTAATGAATAAGCTCTCGTTTTGAAATCCAAAAAAGTTTTATAATACTATAAATATTCACGGTTTCGGTATGATATTAAGTGATTTATAACCCATAAGCATTCTAAGTTAGGAAACTTACAAGAAATGCTGCTTAAAACTTTCTTTAGGCGTATGTGCCGAGAACTACGAATTCTGTTTGAAACTTCAGTGCTCCTTAATTTTGAACGAAGAATAAACGCTAAGGTGAGGTACTTATTTTGCAATCCATTGAGATCCTAAAAGAACCAAAACATTTTTATAATGTAAGAACGAAGAGCATGTGATAGTAAAATATTAAAAACTTTCAGATCGAACTTTTTACTGATTCACCAATTAAAACGCTATTTGTAAAATTAGTATAATCGCTTCCATTTTAAATTTGTTCTTCTTAATTATGCCTCGTAGGTAACTCAGTGGCTGCGTGATTAAAACAACATTTATAGGATTGCATTTCAAAAGAGCGTCTTTCACCATTCGGCAAAGATAAGCTGCTTTTCCTCTCAGAGAACATTAAAGTCATGAATACCAAAGTTATTTGCTATTTGAGTGAGACAAAGTTCAGAGTCGTGGTAAAATTGAAAATTCTTTGATGATCCTTGTTATAAGTCTAATAAAGTTTCAGTCGGATAATAGTGAATAACGTAAATTTCATTCAGTGACAATCCAAATATTCCTTAATTTTCAGCAATCACTTACAACTTTTTAAAATAAAATGAATTTTTTCATTGCCAATTTACTATTGCCAAGTTTCCATTTGAAGGTCTATTTTCTTCAAATTTTTCAGCCTACTTTGCATATAATTTTACTACATACAGTTTTTAATGTACTAATGTATTACAGTGATTCTATTTTCGCAAAAACTCTTTTAGCCCAAGAGTACTCATATGTCTAATCAAAAATTATTATTCTGTTGTGTTTGTTCAACTATTCATCATTGGATTAACAAACAAAATTTAATTTACTAACGCAATGTGTTTGAAAAATGAAGTATTCTGGAGGTGGATCTTATTTTTTGAATTGAAAAGACGAAAACTTGAGAAGAAACGAGATAGTGAAGATGTAGATAAAGTAAATAAAAGGGGAGAGAGACAGTCTCGGTTCGTATAAAGCCGGTCAACCGTTCACTTGCATTTTAGTCCCCGCTTGGGCGCAGTTAATTAAGAAAAACGGCTTTTGTGGCATCGTAGCGGTAGGAATTTAATTAAATCAACGCGCGATAAATTAAAAAGGTCTCGTCCTTCCGAAACTCCTTGTGGTTGAAACTCGATAGCCCTTCCGGCACGTAAGATCCGTGCGACGCGACGGCGCGTCGTGACGCGCGCAAGACATTTGGAAAACGGATGTCCTTTTAGCGCATCTTTTATTCACGTCTTGTTCGCGATCTTTCTTGAATTTGACTTTCGTAGATTTAATGAAAAAATGATAGAGTGTACTCTCTCAATCTGAATCAGTTAAATTTGACTAATTCATTAGTGACTGCATTCTAGCTATATCAATTAGTAGAATTCTACTGACAGCTAGTGAAAAATTACTAAACTTTCAGTAGATTTCTACTGAAATTTTAGTAATTTTCCACTAATTGACAGTAGAATTATACTAATTGCCATAGCTAGAATGCAGTCGCTGATGAATTAGTAAACTTTAACTAATTCAAAGTAAGAGAGTAATCTATGAACCAAAAAACCGTTAAAACTTTATCCTTATAACGATATTTCTCCCAAAAGACTTTAAATTAACCTTTTGTAATGAGAACTGCAAATTTTTTTAAAATAATTTTTTGAAAAAGTTAGAATTTGTTTCATTAAAAAAGAAACATTTTTTCACAATTCCAAAATACTACAGCGATTGATTGTCAGAAATGCTAATCGGAATATAATGGTAAAAAAATTGGCATGATAAATTTAGAAATTGCAAATATCTTTTGTACTTAATAAAGTACTATTTAAAAACATTTAGCAACTCTTTACAATTAGTATGTACAAAATGTCTCTTTTTTAACAGAAATTCCATTTTTTTAATACCGAAAATCCCCTGTCCTGTTTTGCTGAAAACAATTCGTTAATAATGAAAACCAATTTACTTTTTGTATATCTAATTTGTTTAATAGATTACATAAGTATTCCGATTGAGCATTTTTATTCTTTTAAGAGCATGAGAAAGTAAACCTATATATCGTAAAAATACGACTTATACTGCTGCAAAAAACATAAAATTCCAAATAAAACTACTGTGATATAAACAATTACGACTCGAACTATATTTTTTTGAAGTATACTTTTTCTCTTCAAAAAAATTCTTTAAAATTAACAGTGGTTCTATTATTTTAGTTTTATAAATCATTGCGATTTATTTGATTAATTTTAATTGATGAAAAGTACAACCTGAACAGGAAATATCCTTAAGGGCACGTATTAGTCACGTACGCGATCAATTATATTTCACTATTTCATTCGTAAATCAATAACAGAAATGAATTTCTCAGACTTGACGATTCCTCACCTATTTCTATACAATGGTTGTCAAGTCTGGAAAATTTATTCGAATATTATTGTTTTACGAGTAAAATGGTTGATTATAATTGGTCACACGACTAAAATAGGAATGCAGTATATTTAAAGGAAATGTTTTACGACATAAAGAAGATTACATTGCAGTGAGAAGAGTGGGAAGTTGGAGGACGTCTGAGTACAAAATATATTGCCTACTCGTTTCCAGTGATTCCAAAGACAAATCAAAGATAATGGGAACCTTTCACGGTTGATCGAAGAAAAAGGTTATGCTTACGATCTTACAATCTACAGCTTAACCCTTCAATCGTCTTCAGTTAAAAAGCACACCGTGCTCTGGCAAATGTTCCTTGAAATCTAACGATTACAGAAGAAGGAAGAACATGAATTTCGAAAGTTAAAATAGGAGACACATAAATGTTCTCATTTCAATCATTATTCCTATAATTTTTACAAGATTTTTTTTCTATAGAATCAACAAGCAATCAAATTTTGTTGTCAAGTATTTTGTTTGTATGATAAAATAAATTATTTTCTATACACAATAAAATTATTTTGTTACTGTCACATTATTTTTTTTAGTCAAATAGGTATTTTGCACTGGAAAATTTATTTTTCGTATGCAAATTGGAAACGTGTGAACAATAAGCCTCTCATTCATTCAAAATATGCTTCTATTGAATACATGAAACATTTTTCTACAAAACATGATATACCTTCTTGATTGGCAGTTTTTCAGTTACATATATATTGGCTCACTATTCAATACTTCATCAAAGTAGTTAATGAAAAAGCACAGAATTTGATGGATTTTTTGTGTCCCTAAAATTTTTTTCAAACCGTCTCCAGTGAAAGCATTGGATGCGAATATTGCATTTACACACTGAAAATGAATGTTCAAATAGATAAGAATAACCACTCGAATTTCACGGGTAATAGATGCGTAATGATATTTTCACCGTATGACGATAAACTTATTTCCACGCTCACAATTTTCACATTTTCGGTAGAAAAATCATTATTGGTATAATAGAAAAGGAAGTCAAAGGAAATAATTTTGGCCTTTCGTGCATTATATAATATAATATAATATAATAATAATATAATAGAATTACGTTCAATTATAAATAAATTTATTTCGCAAGTGAGCAATTAAAATTCAATTCTATATAAAAGGTAAAATTGAATTTGAATTTGAAAAATTCACTAAAATTGAATGCTTTTATCTTTTCCTCTGTACAAGGTATATTCATTTCATCCTAGTGATATTTTCAATATAAAATAATGTAAACTTATTGAAAACATAATTGATAAAAAGCTGGAAATTTTAAAGTTAACTCTTGAAAATGCGAATCACTATTATTTTTTCCAGAAATAACTACAATTGTAAACTACATTTCTGTGAAACGTTCAGCTTAACAAATAAACTGAACATTTCACAAAAATTTAGTTTATAATTGTATTTATTTACGGCAAAAATAATAATGATTCGCAATTGGGCCCCTAATCCAGATTTGGTTCTTTTGCCTTATATTCAGTCAATTTAATTCGTATCAGAAAAAGATAATCAAAACCGAAATATTGATAAAAATCAGTTCTTTTTGAACTTTTCAATTTCAATTCAGTTTCTGCTAACGAAAATCGTTTTAAAAATCTACAAAAAATCATGGAAACCTATATTTGTATGTAGAAAAATATTTTTCCTATCCTGATCCA
>JBAGKK010511444.1:0-13954 GCA_037177015.1 Euceroptres primus | reverse complement strand
AGCACAAATCTAGCACAATTTAGCACAACTTTCATTTTTTTGAAATTTTGAGTTTGCGGTTCTAACTTCCGGGACATACACATGACTGAAGTTTTATGCAGTTACTGTAACAGTAATTTCAGTTAAAGTTTGGTAAATTTCATTTACATTTTTTTAAGTTCATGAAAATTTAGTTACAAGTAACTGAATATTCCGTTAAAATAATGTAATTTTGTAACATGAAAATTCAGTTACTGATTCATAAATTTAAGATACATTTTCATAAATTTCAGTTACAATTTAGTAAATTTCAGTTACCGCAACAAAAAATTAATGAAAATTCAGTTACAGTTTGGTAAATTTCAGATAAGATTTCTGAAAAGTGCCTTAAATATCATAAAAATTTCTGTAACCTATGTAACTTAAAACTTTTGGAAATTTCTAATAGTGTTCCTTTAAAACAGAAATGGGAACAGCATAAGTTTTTCTAATTTTTACTGAAAAGCCGTTACATTTACTGAAAATTCTTTAAGATTTACCAAAAATATCAGTAAAAATAACAAGATTTAATATGCTAACAACATTTCTCTTGAATTTAGATAAAAATATGTAAATTCAATAGATTTTTTTTCTCTGTGTGAGGTGTACGATTACAATTCTGTGAAATGATTATGTTTTTGTTTGCTGCGGGTTGTAAACGAGATTTCAAATATTTTACTTGACGAGCCGAGCCTGGTCGAGTTGGTCAGGTAAATGTGTCGCATGTTAGAAGTGAGTGGATGCGTAGGAAATGATCATATGTTACTCCCGTTTGGTCTTTCTCTTGCGCATCCTTCGTTCTGTCACTGCGACAGTCGACAGTCGCGTCGTTTTCCGTTCCCTGGCATTTATCAGCTGACGAACTCGACAGTTTAGCCTGTTTAATTACATAAAGGCACGCGGCTTTACGCGAAGATTGCGAAATTCACTTGTAGCGACGGAGAATCGCGTCTGGCTTTCCCAACAAGTCGAAACTACGAATTCCATAGACATTTGACTCTTTGAACTCCATATAATTTCTACATTCTGCACTTGCCCGTCTCGAATATTTTTACACACAGTCCTCAAACTAATCTAAACTCGCAAAATTTCTCTTTTCTAGGAAATAGTTTCACACGAAAAATAATTAACTCATTTTAACAAGCAATTTTGATGCACACTTGAATTCGAGAATTCAAAAGATTTCAAAGAAATCGAAAGAATTCAAGGTGAATTCAAAAACATTCGAAATAAGAAAAAAAAAGCTGAATTCAGAAGAATAATTCAAAGCATGCAAGATGAATTCAAAAGATTTCAAAGAATTCAAGATGAATTCAAAAGAACTCATAGAATTTAAGGTGAATTCAAAAGAATTCAAAGAATTCTCGGTGAATTCAGAAGAATAATCCAAAGCATGCAAGATGAATTCAAAAGATTTCAAAGGATTCAAGGTGAATTTAAAAGAATAATTCATGTGTTTGAAGTTCTGAACGTTCACAAGCACGAAATTTTTTTTGATTTCATTTTAAACTCAAATTTGTTATAAAATATTTATGTATTTATTATTATAGAAACTAATGCATTGATAAAGAAGTCATAATATTTCTCTTTATTTTATAGATTGAACGATATTTCAAGATAAATTTAGATTGAACGATATTTCAAGATAAATTTGATTTAAGAAAAAAAGTTTCTTTCATTTGAACGTTCAAAACTTCAGGTACATAATTCAAAGAAAATAAGATGAATTCAAAAGAATTCAAAGTGAATTCAAAGAATTCAAAATAAGAATACAAGGTGAATTCAAAGAATTCAAAATAATAATACAAGGTGAATTCAAGAGAATAATTTAAAGAATGCAAGATGAATTCAAAAGAATTTAAAACACTTCAAGGTAAATTCAAAAGCCCAATTTAAACAGTACAAGATGAATTCAAAAGATTTCAAAAAATTCAAGGTGAATTGAAAAGAATAATTCAAAGAATACAATGTGAATTCAAAGATTTCGAAAGAATTCAAGGTAAATTCACGATGAATTCCAAATAATCATTCAGAGCATGCAAGATGAATTGAAGAGAATTGAAAAGATTCAAGGTGAATTCAAAAGCATTATTTAAACAATACAAGATGAATTCAAAAGATTTCAAAGAATTCAAGATGATTTCAAAAGATTTAACGGAATTCAAGGTAAATTCAAAACATTTCAAAGAATTCAAGGTGAATACAAAAGAATAATTCAAAGTGTACAAGATGAATTCAAAAGAATGATTCAAAGAATACAAGATGAATTCAAACGATTTCAAAGAATTCATGCTGAATTCAAAGAATAAAAGATGAATTCAAAAAAATTCAAACGGTTTCAAAGAATTCAAGGTGAACTAAAAAGAATAATGCAAAGAATACAATATGAATTCAAAGAATACAAAGTGAATTCAAAAGAATTCGAAAAAATCAAAGTGAATTCAAAAGAATGATTTAAAGAAAACAAGATGAATTCAAAAGATTTCAAAGAATTCAAGGTGGATTCAAAATAAGAATACAGATGAATTTTAAAAAATAATTGAAGACATAAGAATGACAACTCGTTAAAGACCATTTGAAGTTGCCCCCCCCCCCCAAGTAATAGTTAAAATAACCTAATTTAGGGGCGAACTTTAAATGGTCTTTACCGAGTTGTCATTCTCATGTCTTCAATTCAAGGAATACAATATGAAATTTAAAGAATTCAAAGTGACTTGAAAAAAATACAAGGTGAATTCAAAAGAATTCAAGAACAAATGTGACGTTCCGCGAGGAAAGGGACCTTAGGGTTAAAAAATCGATTTTCAGTTTTTTGATGCTATCGATAGTTTTTGAATCTCTCTTTCATATTAAAAAGGAATAAAATTTCTATCTGCAAAATTGGAATTGTTATTAAGCTGCAAAGTGAGGCGTGAATCGCCTGTTTCGACGCTTGCGGATGACCAGACCGTCTCTTCAATCGCTTCTACTGAAAAATTTGCCTGCTAACCCTAAGGTCCCTTTCCTTGCGGAACGTCACAAATGTACACCTGAAATTTAATTATGCGTTTTCAATATATACATGGAAAAAATGTTATTTGTTAATAAAATCGATTAGTTGATACAGAAATTTAGTTAAGTGAATTTTGGCTTAATTTTAATTAACTAAATTGTTCGGATGAGTAATTTTGTTGATTCAACGCAACATTTAGTTGATTGAATCTATCAAATTATTTTAGAAGGCTTTGTTAGATTTAGACTCAATCCAAAAAAAAATAGTCGATTGTTTAATGAAAACATAATTTGTTTGAGAGTGTAACAAGAAATGATGCCATGTTATGAATAGTTGTCAACTATTCTCGTCGACTTGAATCTGTATAAAAAATGATGAGAAGAAAGGAAGGGAAAGTATGAATGGAGTTACATACTTTGTTGATAAGAATCTGTAAAGAATATTCATACTTCGGTATATGGGAATGAAAATTAAATTCCTTCATGATGGCGAGCCTGGCCAACAATTTGAGTCAAATCAACAAAAAGTGATTTTATCTACCAAGAATTGATAGTTAATTTTGCCAAAACAATTGTTTACACTAACCAAAAAATTTGGTAAAATCAATCAAAATCATTGGTTAAAAATTAAACTCATGAAGTCTGGTCAATGGCAGTACCCCTTTATATGTAGGCTCTGATGAAGCGGATGATATTGAGCGATTAGTTTCAAGAGCAAACAGCATCTTTGAAAGGAGCGATATACTTGTAGTGCGATCAATTCGATTCATTGACTGACCATCGTCGCTCGCATTCACGAATTTTTGATTTTGTGTGTACAACGAAACTGAAAACGATCATTTAAAAAGCAACTGAATAGAATACAAATTTAAATACTTTTAATTGAAAATTTATACACATTCTTGAAAATTCAAAATGAACCAAAAAAATTCAAAATGATCTGCAATGAAAATGAACTATCATAAGATCCTGATTTGGTTCAAAATGAAACGAAGAACGGTTCGAATATCGGATTCATTTTGAACCAAAACAGGATCATTCAGTCCGAATAATTTAGGAATTGTTAATGCATCCGTATCTTAAAAATTATAATTTTTTTCAAAGTCTACGTTTAAATAAACAAAAATTGGACAAACCTTTTAAAAAATCGAGGCAGAGCAATTTCTGAAGAATTTATTTAGGTTCAATTAAAAAAAAAAGAATCCTAAAATCGGTTGAAAATTGTAGCCAAAATCGTATATTGAACATTTTTTCGTCATTTTAACCCACTGTGCTACGAGGAGTTTAATTGCACGTGATCCTGAGAATCGTTTCACTCAACTGTTGAGTAATTCGTAATAATCACAACCCTAGAACCATAAGGTTCTATTTCGAACATTAGAAATCGATTTCTCATTTGTTTCCTTACTTCTCAAAGAAAACACATGAGGTAAATGTGCAAATTGAACAATTTGAAAAATTGTCTCCTAAAACTGAATATCCTGAGAGTTTGTGCAAAAAGTCACGCCTTAATTTTCCTAGAACTTTATTTCAGTACAAGGGGAAATAGCATAGCACGTGACCCTCCAGAACTATAAAATATTAAAACGCTATCGCCATGCCGTCATTAGTCCAGGTGGTTGAGAAAGAATTGATTTCCTGATTCCCTACACTTCTATGGGATACTGCTAGGTTCAATTCAATGTGGGTCAGAATTACCTCACTGTGGAATCGATCCTTCTCGACCGACGAAACGGTACCCTTGGGTATCGGGATTCTGCCTGGCAACTGGGAGACATCGATATAAACGGTTACCTCATCAACGATTGACGTGCAATTATTTATGCATGCAATTTACAGATTTAACACAATTCTTTTCAGTATGATCAATCCAGATAAGAGCTTTTTCAGTCTCAAATCCATTGAAAAAAATATTCGTTTGAATCTAACAAACATTGCTTTCGGTGTATCGGCGGTATACAAAAAAATACACAATTTTTTACTTACATAATTGTATAAATATTTAAAACTTAGTTTACGTTGA
The DNA here is from genome assembly GCA_037177015.1 of Euceroptres primus. Lineage (NCBI taxonomy): Eukaryota > Metazoa > Arthropoda > Insecta > Hymenoptera > Figitidae > Euceroptres > Euceroptres primus. The sequence goes on along the minus strand of JBAGKK010511444.1, from coordinate 8,922 downwards.
ATTATTTAGTTGAATTATTTAACCCAAATTAAACATCTGTTAATTGATAGAGAAATTAATCTTCAATCTTTGTGCAAGTAATAAAGAGTCTTCTCCGATAGTAAACAACTTTTTAAAGTAAAATAAATTTTGCAACTCAAACATGTATTTATTTTATGAGTTAAGTAAATCCTATGAAATCCATAACTAGTAGCAATTTCGTCTAAAACTTTAGTCATCTCTTTAAATTTATAAATATCGAAATACTGGTTTGAAATAATTCATAATACATATTGCAATTTTATGCAAAAATTTACTTTTGAGTTCAACCCTGAACGCAAGTACACAAAATCCACCCTTTTCTGCGGTCAGGGTTACAACAGGATTATGTTACGGTTGAGAAAGTGGCAAGTGTTGAAATTGATGGTATAGAATGTATAGATCGTAAAGTAAACTTTACAGAAAAGGTAAAAAACCGCTACACATACTTTTGATTCAATTAAATTTTTTGGTTAATTTAGCAGAAAAAAGTAGTTTAGTAGAATCAAGCTAAATAAACCTAAATATTAACGACACATTTTGTTCAATTAATCAAATGGATACATACATTTAAATGTTCACGGAAAAAACAAAGACCTCGATTCCGCGGTGAATATTATCTGTTACAAAAAATAACTTCTCAGGATAAATTTTACCCAAATATCGGAATAATTTTTTAAAAAATTTATTATTCACGGAAAAAACAAAGACCTCGACTCCGCAGTGAAAATTATCTGCAACAAAAATTAACTACACGGGATAAATTTTACCCAAATATCGGGATAATTTTTTGTTTTTCCATGACAATAATTGTCTTTGGAAAGATGTCAAGTTGTCTGAATCAAAATTTATTTCACGAAAAAATTACAACAAATTATATCTTTAGTTTCTTCTGTATTGATTCCAATTTAAATTCCTGCTATTTTTGAGCGTTTGGTTTTTCATCGTACTGTCTCTTTTCCAGTGTTTAAAACAAGGCTAGGACGACGAAAACGCATACATTTTACCACATGAATGATTCAAGAATAGCACTCCAGACACGTGGAAACTCGAAAGCACTTATTCAAATTTTTAAATTTTTAGCTGATAGTACAGTAAACTCTGCTATTATTATTTATTTAGGTAACGTAGTATTTTTAATAAAAAAAACTAAGAAACAGTTTGATATAATTTCATGTTTCTAATTAGTTTAATTACACTGAAAACACGAATTCTTAGATCCAAATAAATGTATTTCATTGTACACGGAAAAACTTTTTGTTCCAATAATTGATATTATTATATTAATAATTAACATAGTACATTATAAATTGCGGGGATTTCAGCTATTATTGAAATATTGGTCGTGTTTTAGGATAGTCTAGAATTAAAATATAAAATTTTAATATCAAAAAAGAACAAGATTTAGAGTAGTCTATATGAAAGATTGATATTTTCTATAAAAAAATGCAAAATAATAAAAAGTGATATTATCATTATTAAATAGTGTAAAAATAATGGGAATTATAAATAGCGAGGATGATATAAATCGATAAAAATATTTGAGACATTAACATAGCCCACAGGGTAGGTCGGTGAAATGAAAACATAAATTGGTAGCTTCTCTTTGGAAAATCGGAATGCACTGTGCGAAAATTCTCTCCGGATTTGTCCGACAGTTTCCGACTACGGCCGAAGGCAAAACAGCAGCGCACGCGGTTGTTTAGGCACGTGTCGTTTAGTATGTGTGTATCGTTGTGTATCGCCGACCCGATGGTTCTCGCCGAAATTCATCTTCATCATCGGCATCGGAATTGATCGCGAATTCGAGTTCGAGAAGTTAATTAGGTTATTAATTTCTTGTACTTTTCATACATTTGCATTACGAAATAAAAAGTTTATTGTATATGTATTGTAAATGTTTATTTTCTCATTTTTTTCGGATTTTTAGCCAAAAAAAGTCTATCATACTACTGTAATATCGCGATCTTTAATTTTCAATTCTCTTAACCAAATAATTTTTTGTATCAAAAAATTTTTATTCTAATTCAGCATCCCCATATTTTTGGGAGAAATTTTTTATTTTTGCAAAAAAAAAGAGAGTCTTAATTTTCATTTTTAACTAAATATTGAATTTTTTATCGCAATCCGCAGCCGAGCCTGCTCCAATTTTAAGTTAGTGTCACTTTCAGGTCAAATTCCACCTCCATTTCTTTGAACCTGGATAACTTTTTTTAATCCGACTTTCTTGGCCTCAATTCAGGAACACTTTAGCTCGATAGAGGACTTTTGTCTCATCTTTGAATAGTGATTTCGATTTTACATTTGATATATTATTACTTTGTTTAAACTATTTTTTATTTATATATGTATTAGTTATGTAAATGAATTTTGTGTTTTCAATGAAGTGAGATGATTATAAAATAAAATTCTAAAATCCAAAAATTTCATTCAAAAACGATTTTTTAAACTCTTAATTTTTAATAATACAAAAAAATTTTTATATATGTAATTTTTAAAAATTGAAATTTAAATCACTTCATAATAATACATTTAATTTACTAATAATATATTTACTGTGTGAGTTAATACTTCTAAGCAAAATATTTTTCCCAAGCTCGTTACAAAATATTATATATCTTTTGTAAGAAATCAATTTAAAAAATTTTAATTAAGGGTGTGTGACACATAATGACGTCAGGAATTATCGACTGATTTTTTATTAACATTCAGCGGGTTTATTAATAGAGAAATGCAAATATGATGCTGACATTTTTGGAAATAATAAAAAATATATTTAGGCATCGATGTCTGGTACGTTTCAATTTTTATTTTAAAAAAAATTTTTTTCAAGAATAATTCTTTTTAAAATAAAAATTGACACACACCAGACATCGATTTCTTGATATATTTTTTATTATCTCCTCAAATTTCAGCATTATATTTGAATTTCTCTCTTAATAAACCCGCTGAATATAAATAAAAAATCGGTCGGTAATTCGTGACGTCATTATGTATCACATACCCTTAAACATTTTTAAACATACCTATTAGTATCTAATATGTATAAAAAAATTACCGATAAAACTGAGCACGACACATATATTTGAGAAAACGCTTAACCGAGAGTTTGTCAGAAATGTCTAAACGATTCGATAGCTGTTGACTAATGTGTGCGCTAGATAGGTTTTAGGACAGGTCTTAGGTAGTTAGATAGGGTTCGATTCCCCAGAAGGGGCGATTTTTCAAAGCGTTTGAGCGTGCGATTATATGTGCGAGTCACTGTGCATGCAATTGTGTAATAATTCGTCTCCCCGCTCCCTTCCCTTTGTATCTTCTTTTAGTCGTGTGACTCATAATTTTTATCATGGTCGCTTCCAAAAGTCGGCAATCTTCATTTTGAATTGTGAAAGACTCGTTTCAATGTTTCCCAAGGTTCAATATTAATTTTTCGCTATTGCGAATTATAAATGCTATAATTCTTTTTCGAAATAGTATTATTTTTCGAAATATTGAAGTAACTTGGCACTTTAATATTGACTATGCTAATTTTCGAAATAAACCACGAATCCTCGAACTTTAGAACAGTTCAATATTAAAATTTGGTGTCATTTTTTCCGAACTTCGGAACAAAAAGTCTTTCCGTGTATCCATTTCTTTGTGCCAAAGAATTTTTAACTTAATTGAAGTAAATATGTTTTAAATGCAACAAACTCGACTCTTGATTTCAACAAATAATTTATTTTTCTGTATTTCTTGAATACAAAGCAAAATTGCTCTGCTTTTGAATGGCACATCAACCATGTACCTGAAGTTTTGAACGTTCAAATGAACGAAATTTTTATTCGCAATTCAAATTTATCTTGAAATATTGCTCCAACTACAAGGTAAAGAGAAACATCATGAGCTTTTTTATCATTACATTAGTTTCTATATTATAATAAACCAACATTTTAGAACAAATTTTTCTTTTAAATAAAATCTAATATAAAAATTTCGTTCATTTGAACTGAACGTTCAAATGAACGAATTTTTTATTTATTAAGTACTGAACGTACTTCAGGCACATTTATCAACCTAATTAAGTATTTGGAATTTGAAGAGCAGATTTTTACGTACCTCCCTGATTATTTCATAGCACAAAATAATTATGATTCTGTGTCAATTGCGGGAACAGGAGCGACATGAAAGTCTTTTGAAAATTTCATTTTATTTCCCATTGTGCGACTGTCCTGAGGATACGAGTCAACATGACAGCAAGGATATTGACCTACTTTGAGAATAAACAGATAACGCGAGAAAATGTCAACAGCCAAACGATTATTAAGGCATGCATTGTCTAAAATTTTTTTAAAAACAATGAATTTATGACAATAAAGTTCGTTTTTAACCAAAATAGATCGTGTTCTAAAACTTTTTAAAACAGAAGTTGCTTTTAGTTGTTTTTTTTTTCAGAAAAATCACACTACTGTAAAAATTCTGTTGTAATCGATCAAATGAGAGGATGTTAAAAGGGAATTTAAAACAATATTTGAATACAAAACATCCTCCAGTCTAATAAATTATGAATTTCCAAGCGTAATATTCCAAGTTTACGTATCGAATAAAAACTTGTAACTTGACTTGGTAAGCCAGGAAGTTTGGATGTAAATTTAACAATAAAAAGTATCAGAAAATGAATATCTTGGTGCTTGGTCGCAACGTAAAGAAAGGCTGGATTCAGAAATCTCGTATTATGGAAGATGAAACTACACATTTATGTTAAAAAAGATTGCTTTGGAAAAGTATGTAGGTATAGTGAATTTAACTTTACGACTTTAAAACTATATTCTTTGTGTAAAAGAAAGCCATTTTTAAAAACAAACTTTAAATCAATTTTTCATGTACCTGAAGTGATGAACGTTCAAATGAACGAAATTTTTTTTTCTTAACTCAAATTTACCTTGCAATATTGTTCAAATTACAAAATAAAGAGAAGTATCATAAGCTTTTTTAACATTACATTAGTTTCTTTATTAATAAACTACAATTTAGAACCAATTTGAGTTTAAAATAAAATTTAAAAAAATTTCGTTCATTTGAAAATTCAGAACTTCAGACACATCAATTTTTCTGCAAAATTGTACACCTTCAAGACCTTGTAGTGAATTTAGTTTTTCCAGTCATATCAAAAATAAAATAAACTGTCGCCTTTATATTGAACAGAACTAATATTGAAAAATTGTCATGACTATGGTTTAAAGAGTTTAAACAAATAATTAATGACCCAACTATTTTTTTTCTAAAACTGGTTTTTTCGGAAACTCTTCTAAGAGAGATTTTTATGAGTTTTAGATATAGGGGAATTATCAAGAGAAAAAAAACTTTAATTACGAAAAGTGAATAAATTAAAATAAAATAAGTTTTAAGTTTATAATACAACATAAAAAAAATATGTACCTGAAGTTTAAATGAAGGACATATTTCTTTTTGAACTCTTTGTTTTGAAAAATTATTCCAACTACAAAGAGAGGAATGAATCATGAGCTTTTTTATCGTTACATTATTTTCTTCGTAAATAAAGAAGTATTTGGGAAAAAAAAAGTTAAACAAGAAATCAAATAAAAATTTCGTTCATCTGAACATTTAGATCTTGAAGCACATATCAAAAATTGATATCAGTCATCACAGCGATTGAGTAGTTCAATTTTAGGGGAAATAGGGGGATATATTTTCGAAAAAAGGGAATTTTTTTCAAATGAGCGAGAAATTTTTCTAATTAAAAATACCAGAACAGTGAATAAGTATTAATACATGGAATGTTTATAGAAGAAGGAAAAAAAAGAACGAAAATTAATTTCAATGCATTTTCGAAGAGGCAGCAATACTTTTCTTAGAAAAAATTAGTTTGGGTTAAAATTATTTGTTTAATAATAATTATTTGGCATTTTGTGTTTTTTTCTTTAATCTTACTAAGAAGTCGTAATTTTCATCTCATTGGAATGAACAATGGGAATGGCTATTGTTCCATATTCCAATATTCCAATGTACAAAAGAAGCTACTGTTCATATTCAAATGGGATGAAAATTACGAATGTTTAGTAAGTTTAAAGGAAAAATATAAAATGTCAAATACCAATTATTAATCAAACAATTTTTACTCGAACTAATTTTTTCAAAGAAATGCATTACTGCCTCTTCAAAAATGCATTGAAATTAATTTTGATTATTTTTTCCTATTTCTATAAACCGTTCTTTAGATTGAGGTTATGTGAATTAAGGGGTCGAGCATCCTCAACTATGATTTTTTTTTCCTAATTGGAAAAAGAAACAAATATAATTTTTTAATAATAGATTTGAAAATTTGACGGTTACAGCACAAAAATGTATTGTTTAACTTTTAAAAAAGTAGTTCAAACGTTTTTTAAATCTGAGTAAATTTGATGAAATAATGAGTGAATAGAACATTGCAAACACAGTAAAAGAGAATACTTAAAATTATTATTAAGATAGAAATGCAAATATAATGCTGAAATTTAAGGAAATAATAACGAATATATTAAGGAATCGATGTCTGGTGCGTTTCAATTTTTCTTTTAAAAAAAAATTATCTTTGAAAAAATTTTTTTTCGAAATAAAAACTGAAACGCACCAAACATCGATGCCTAAATATATTCTTTATTATTTCCCAAAATTTGAGCATTATATTTGAATTTCTCGCTTAATAAACCCGCTGAATGTAAATAAAAAAAAGGTCGGTAATTCGTGACGTCATTATGTATCACACACTCTTAAATTAAGACAAAATTTTACTAAATTTAATCTAAACCATTTTAAGGTGAATTTTACTGAATTTACTAAATTTAATCTAAACCATATTACGTATTCTTTTTTACTGAATAATATAGTAAATTAAAAGTTTCCTAAATAGCGATAAAAATTTTTTAAACAACATTCAAAACTATATTTTTCAATGATAGAAAAATAAATTAATGATAATTGACAGAAATCGACATTTTTGAATGAAATTTAATTTTTTCTTGAAAAAAAAACTTTAAAAACTTCGGAAAAAGGGGGAAAAGGGGTATTAGAGGACTGTAATCCCTGTGATTTTCTTTAAAGTAGGATTTAATCTGAAAATTACCGAATCGTAAAGCAAGGAATCAAAATACTTTGTGCTGAACATTCGGTGACTTCTTTTTACGTTTGGTTCACTTGTAACGGGTCGTGCACAAAAAATGATCGGAAATAAAAAATAAAAAAAGAGCAACCGGATAGGACGTACCGTCGCACTTCCAGCGAATCACCTGCACGCGGATGTGTCTCAACGAACCTGGATATCAATAGTGTTACAACGTAGAAATGTTGATGGAGAAGGAAGGTAAATGGAGCAAAGAGAATCTGGAAAGGAGGATAAAAACTAGGACTAGAACAAAATAATCACAAAAGGCAGAAAACTTTTTATGATTGTTCATTTTTCTCCTGTCCCAAGTTTCAATTTAACAGAAGTCATTCAAGAATGATTTTTGCGTATTTAGCCAATCAATCAGAATTTCGATACAGGACAGGAAAAACTTGAATATTGATAGAAAACAGCACATTTTCAGTTCTAAAGGAAAAGCTTAGGGAAGCTTGCCCAAAAGGTTTAAAAAAATAAGAGTAAGTATAAAAGCAACCAAGAGACTTTTGCTACATTTTAAAGGCAGATAGAAATAGTGTCCCGTTTTCCCTTTTGGGGATTGAAAATCTGAAAGAAATTCTTGAAATCGACATTGATCGCTTTAAATGAATGACATTTGAGCACGAAACAGCGGCAGAAGGGTGAACTCTACGTTCCTATTGTTTTACTCTCACAGACAAAAATAACTTTCAGGGAAAGTTGAATGCCTACGAAGTATGAACCGGCGTTTATTTTCAAGGGAGCAAAAACTTGAGATGTATAAATATCGTCGAAGTTAATTAAAAGAAAAGTTTTGTGCCTTGGAATGATGCAGATGTAAATAAACTGCATTTATTCTATTTTGAATTTTTGATTTTTTCGTATGAATAACAGTTTTCTATGTTTAGAATAAATTCTAGCAGATTATTTAAAATGTACATTATGTAGAAAATATACAGCTCAATTTTTTCTAAAAATTATTGCAACTTTTTTCAGAATGTCAAATATTTATGAAAGTCTGTTACGTACTTACGCCTTAAAGTGCTTTTTTATTTCAATGAAACTGATTTCATCCTTTTTTAAGTACATATACTGAATTAAGACCACAGGAATCTATAGAAATGTGATAAAAATGAAATTATTATTGAGAATATTATATCAGTTTGTGTAACATCAAAATTTCAAAACAGACTCCAAAGAAACAAAAAAATTAGGTTATGTTTTGAAGTAATTTCAAGAACTGCAGTCCTTGAAATTACTTGAAAACGTAACCTAATTTTTTTTTCTTTGGAGTCTGTTTTGAAATTACTTGAAAACATAGCCTATTTTTTTTTGTTTCTATGGGGTCTATTTTGAAATTACTTAAAAATATAGCCTATTTTTTTGTTTCTATAGAGTCTGTTTTGAAATTTCGATCTTACACAAACTGATATAATATTCTCAATAATACTTTCATTTTTATCACACTTCACTCTTACGCATGCATAAGAGTTACGAAAAATTTTCATATAACTTTAAGAGCCAGGTAAAATTTATATTCACATGTTAAGGATTAAGAGTCACAAACTTAGAAATGATTTAGTAAATTTATATAAGAAACTAAAAAATCGATATCAAATGTAACTTGGCTTACCCTCAAAGCCAATCTCAGGGGGGTGTCTAGCGATCAGGCCATTTAAAATTCTCGGGTTTTTCCTGGTTTTTTCCCGTTCAATTTTTATTCCCCGATCAAGTTAAAAATGTCTTTTTGAGATTTTTGAAAGTGAACATATACACAGAAAAGGGAA
>JBAGKK010511433.1:0-13956 GCA_037177015.1 Euceroptres primus | reverse complement strand
AGGCATGTAAAGTTTAACATCGTCGACAAACAATAGGTGACGACAGGATAGACAAAGTGATACATCGTTCATTTGCACTAAAAATAGAAGTGGTAGGAGATTCGAGCCTTGCGGCACTCCTGATGAGGGCGAGAAAGGATTAGAAGAGAAACCGCCGTACTGTACTATAAATATACTTCCAATAAACGCCAGGTGACTTTCATAGAATTTGCTACATCAGTGGGATATAGATTTTCATCGAGCACACTTTTGTAATTGTTTTCACCACTGCTACTCGCGGAATTATTATTTTATATGTTTGCACGGAGATTCACTGATCACTTCGGCTACGAAAACAATGAAAATCGGCGACAGAGGCAGCTAGAGACTCATGTTTCCCGCATTTAACCACAGATGTCTTTTTTTACGCTGTAAAATTTAACACGTTGCTTCCGAAGTATCTTACATTTTTGCATGATATTTATTTCCCATTAATTTTACTATTTAAAAAAATTTTTGTTGCCGAGGGAGCATTAAAAATGATCATTTGACATATTTACAATGCGAAAAAAATGTCGACAAAAAGATGTGAACCCGCGGCAGCGTGGTCATCAGACAGGCCCTTTACCATTGCACCGGCGGCGCTGGATGAAAGCAGTTACGGGTGACTCGGTAGACCTTTGGCAGCAGCGACGCCCGTGATTTTCAAACGCTCATAATTCTTAAACAAGGGCCCACTTACAAAGAAGTCGAAGCACGTGTCTAATTATTTTTGACCTACTATCGATTGATGATAGTCTGATGAAAAAGTCAGTGTCGCAGTGGAGGCCTTCCCCTTGTGAGTTTCTATTTCTCGAGTTTCAGAATTGATTGTATTGTGATAAAGATCTTTTTCATCACATAAATCGTGAGTAAGAACATAAAATCTTAATAATTTTAGCGCTGCCATTTGACTAGCTATTATTGGAGAACAAACAGATACTTTTATGATTTTATCATTAACTGAGCAATGAACAGTGTATACTGACATCAAAAATTTTATTCTAAAAACTGTTGCAACTGATTCTGGCTGAGGGAGTCCGTACTCCAGTGCAAAATTGTATAAAATTTGAATATAATTTTTATGACCTTGCGTTGCTTCCGTACTGAGAGACACCATACAATCATTCTCTATTATATTGAGAGTACTTTTTGATATAGTTGATGTTGACGATGATGATGACGTTGTTGCTGATGGTCCAGGAAGATTGGTATATAAATGATTCATGCTAATGCAGGATTTCCCTAAAAGAAATGTAATTTAGCAGCAACTTTCATACGGGTTTGGAGGTCTGTGTTCGTATTTCATGTATCTTTTAGGATGAGGATGGGTCTGGTGGGTAATTTGTGCGTATCTTTTCTGTGGCGGGAGTGGATTAACTGTACTATTTCTCTGGATTTTTCTTTCAAAGAATTTTGTGTTTGTTTGTGATGTGCTAGGTCTAACGCCAGAAAAGAGCAGAATAAGGTTTTGAAGCTGGACGAAAAAAGGTTCTACCGTAAAATCGATAAATCCCAAGGACAAGATCAGACGTTCGAAGTTCCAGGAGTGGAAGACATGGCTAAATTATTGGGAGGCTGTCTGGGGAAAAAATTACAAGAGCAACTTGGAAGCACCGTGGCTTGACTTCGAATGAAAACACATGTCCAACATTCTGGAAATTGAGGTAACCAACGTCATAACCTCTGACGTCACCAGTGTGTTTGCATGGGTCATTGGCTGGGTGCTTTCAGAACATACTTGAGCACCCAGATTTGATGCCCTCCTTCATCACTGAGGAAGTCACGTACATGCTTCCAAAGAAGCCAGACGCCCATAGTCCATCGGCCCTCAGGCCAATAGTATGTCTTCCCGCGCTCTAAAAATCCCTCACAGCAATTATATCCGATAAGGTCTATGCTCACTCTGAGGCAAATAAAATCCTCACAGAAGAACAAAAATTACTAAAAACATATTCTCCGCCTTGAATCTGGGACTCATTCAGGAGTGTATGCCTTTCTATAGGTATGTCCCAGTAGCGGTTCTCGAAAACGAGAATTACCGCTTCTACTGGGACAGAACTATTCCAGCGGACCACGCTGTTGTTCATAAATCGGCCGGACATTGTGGTGCTCGATAAGCAGTCGCAATAGAAATTCTTTAATTGTTGACTGGCCGTTGTACTTGACTTAGTCCGTGCTAGCGGCCTTATGACCAGGTCCCTTCAGGCCCTGTGATAAATTTAGATATAGTAATAGTAATATTAATAATATAAGAAAATAATAATATTAGTCGCGGGGACGTGACAAAATAAAGACTCAAGGAAACTGAGAAAAATTTCACGTATTTTTCACATTCATCAAAGATGACCATTTTCGAAAAATACTGAAATGTAGGTACTTTTTCACCTTTTTCTGATCATAAAAAAACTTCCTAATTTACTGAAAAATTTTATCAAACATTCATAGTTCAGCGGTCATCTTGCTCTTTTGAATGTATTTCTTCATAGTGTCACGTCCACGCGAATATAATCATAATTAATTGCCTATTATTTCTGTGACTAATCACTTTCATTGTTTTATTACATTGGTGTGAATTACATATGTATTTGTCCTGTATTTGATTCTCTATATTTGGCTTGTATTGGTATTGTAACTCTTTGTATTAGTGACTTGGTATGTGTCTAAATAGCATGCGACTAGAAAGCTCCAGCCACTGCTATGCTTGACCAATGTGAAGAAAACCCCATAGTGACGCTTGATCTGAGGGCTGTGACCCCATATTAGGGTCCTTTAAAGAAAGATCGGCACCAAAGATGTAGACAAAAGGATATAACCCAAAAGTCAGTCTGATTTTACCTAACAACTACGCGCCGGAAGCCTTTTTTTCACGTATCTATTCGTCAAGTTAATCTTTGTAAATCTCCATCTTCCGAGGCTAAAATTCTTTGTTTGAAAGTTGTTTGTAAAAGTATCACCTATAAGCAAATCAAATCAATCAAAATTAAAGTCGATTCGTTGGTGTGGTGGTGCGTGAGTGTTTAACATCGAAGTTAGCAATCCGAGGTCCAGTGAAGCTTCCAAGGGCGAACCTGTGAAGCAGCTTTTGGGGATTTTGTTAGGAAACCATATCTTGAATACAACTCTCAAATACAACAATCATCTCTCAGTCCAAATCCGAGGTCGAGTGAAGCTTCCCAAGGGCAAACCTGAGAAGCAGTGACCAAATTCATCTTCACGCCATTCACCAACAATAAACCAATGCACGTTAATAAATTTGTAAGATCAATTATTAGTAATCACTATCAAAATCTTTCTAAAATGATCAGAGACTCAACGGCTTCATTTGTTAAAGGTTGGAGAAGGGACACCGGATTCAAACTATAAACGAGGCTGAAATCACAGCTATCTACGAAACGCAAGTCGAGTCACATTTATAGAATTCTAAAGTTTATAATTTAAATAAATAAATTGATTGTAAATGGCATCTCACATCTCGTATTAATTTGACTTGTCTTCATCCCTGGATTAACTTTCTTATAAAACTAACCTAAATCGAAGAACGTCTAGGGAACGTTAATTCTGTGATCAACTTCGATTAATTTAGATATCAGACTCATTAGGTAGGACGTCACAGAGTTAGCATCTTTGGTGCATTGGCCGAGAGTTTAACAAGCCGAATTGAATTTCGCGAGAGCCTGTTTTCAATCAATTTCTAAAATATCATTGAAAAACTCCTAAAATTCTCTTGTGTCAGTTTGAGTAAAAATTTTCTTGCCTAAAAATTTTCTTCAATATAAATTTTTTCTTTCCAAAAGTGACTAAGTTTATTTTGAACTAAAATAATAACATAATAAAGAAAACCGTTATACTTTTAAAATTATTTTCCAATCATTTATAATTATTACAAATATGTACCAAATTAATAATTTCAATCAACAAAAGTGAGACTGCTTTTCAAATCTTAGGTTTTATGAATTAGGATTTTATCTTTGCATGATAAACATTAAGATATTTGAGATAATTTACACATTTTTAATATAAAAACTGCGCGTTTGGGATTTTCTGTGAAATTTTGACCCACCCAAATCTGAAAATCGTTTGCATTCCGGCAAATTTTCAAAATTTTCTGTCGTGTGCATTAAAGAAAATTTTTCGAAATAAATTTTTTTCGCGTAAATAAACCCATGAGAATCAAAATTTCTAAAACTAAAGGTAATATAAATTAGTTAGACAGATTTTCCTTTGCTTCACAAAAGATTACAATTTTTCTTGCGAATTATCATTTTTTCAGTGTCTCAGGAAAGTAAACAGAATTCAGCGAAAACAGTAGCACGTAGTCAAACAAAGACTAATCCAGAATTAACGAAGCTAATTGAGGATCAAACTCCTGCTAAACATAAACAACCATAAGTTAATTCTCCTTTACCGACACTTTTTTAAAATACTAGCATAATTAATGTTTCTAGCATTTCTAGCAGTGAGAATTCATTTTTATTAACAGTGATTTTTTGGAGATTTGTTTATTAATTCAACTGTTTTATTTCAAGTTTCCACAGGAGTGAAATCCGTTAAATTTGAGAACACATTAATTCCAAAAAAAAACCGAAAATAATCAATCAAGTGATGTAAGTCGGAATCAAAAAACGAAGATCACTGTTTCTTTTAATTCCCAAGTTAATTTATAATCGCGTAAGCAATAAGGAGAAAGCTAGTGAAAAACAGATTTGGGGTAAATGAATGTTTGTAAAAGACGGAATTAGCAGGAAACAGAATTTACTAAATAAAATTGAAACTCACTATTGCTCAGTTGAAAAGAATATCGAAGGTTGAAAACAAAACATCAAACTGATTTATATATATGAAAAAGTCAATAGTATAATTGAAACACAATTTGAAAAATTAAAAGAAGACGCTCTGATGATTTTCGAAGTGATTGACGTGGGCAGTCGATGCTCTTGTCAATCATGAACTGACGTGGCGCCGCTATTCTCGACCTTCCCCAAGGTTCAATTTCACTTTCAACGGAAAATTCTATCATTTTCCGCTGGGTCTGATCAGTGACGTCTATTCGAGGATAGTTACCCCGTCTTACCAATATTTTAATTTAATTTAATTGGCATTGCGTCCACGTCGTTCCCCCTCCTGTATTTCTGTTGCATTATGAATACAATTTTGTTTTACGAGAACGCATATTTTCGTAGCTGGCCTTGTGTACGCCCCGTAGTCGTACGTCCGCAACTCGAGCGTGGCCATCCTTGCACAGCCGTGATGACCCCTTGCATCCACTGGTTCCGTGAAAGATGTTTATCCCAGATAACTACCAAACTTTCGGTTTCAAGATGTTCTGTTCCCCGTGCAACTTCGTTCTCCGGTTGAGTGATGGCAGGTACTTCCTTATCCATCGGCGCCAAAATTGATCGGCCAGAATCTGCGATCGGCGCCACTATTTTCTAAACATCAGGTCGTCAGTTAGGAAAACTCCTGGTGCCCCGGGAACCTTGTCGTGTTTCCTCCACGGCATTAGAAGGCGGTTGAGTGTAATGCTTTCTGGGTCTGCTAGATCATCTGAAACATAAGTCAGAGGTCTGCTGTTTACTGAGAATTCGGCTTCTGCAAATAGTGTTTTAAGTACTTCCTCCTTCGGTGCTCGCTCCTTCAATGTCGCCTGTGGTGCTCGTTTCACGGACTCCACGAGCCGTTCCCAGCTCCTCCCATGTAAAGGCTTCCTGGTGAGATGAAGTGCCACTCTATTCCATTGACGGCGGTTTGTCGCCGAATCTCATCCTGGTCGAACTCCTCTAGCGCTCTTCGTAGTTTTATTTACGCACCTTCGAAGTTGGTGCCGTTGTCCGAGAATAGTCTGGTCGGTGGTCCTCGACGACTGATCATACGTCTCAGGGCCATGATCGTTTATAAAGAGCTTGCAAGCTCTAGGTGTATGGCTCGTACATTTGGACAGGTGAATAAAACCCCATACCTCTTCTCGTGTCTTCTTCCTATCGTCACCTGGAATGGGCCGAAGTAGTCCACCCCTGTGTTGGTAAAGGTAAAATCTCATGACAGGTAATGGAGCCATTTCCTACTACTGATTCTCAGTCGTCCGTCCTCATCGAGCTTTGGTGAACGTTCCAGGATTTTCGAGGTAGATAACAGCTCTCTATTCTGCTGCAGTCGTTTTCGCTCATCCGCAAAATCCTGTTCTTGAGTCAGTTTTAGCACTTCCATAAGTATGAACTCTCGTTTGAGCTCTTAGTCTGCTTCCTTCGAAACTTCTGATTTCAAAGTCTCTTTCGGCCACTTGTCCACTCTCTTTAATAAAAAATTCCGGGTCCGTGAACAATCGACAGGAAGAATTTATTTCAAGGCGTACTGTATCCCGAGAAGCATCGTCAGCTGCATCTTTGTCGGTACCCACCTCCACTCATTTACCGAAATCAAGTCCAGCACTTCAGCTAACCGATGCGCTACGAAAGGTTGATATTTTCTTGCGTTCGATCGGATCTAGTTCAGCACTGTCGTAAAGTTGGTCCAGAAGAATCTTTTTCCTATCTTCAGGGTGTGCTGTGCGATGTTTGTTTCGGCAAGTCTACTGTCCATAACTGCTGCCTAAAGTTCTAATCGCGGAAGGGTAAGCGGTTTTAGCGACGCGAGTTTGCTCTTTGACATCACCAGGGTCGTACGTAAGCCTGCCTCCCCTTCCAGTAAGAAATATCCGACTGTTGTGAATGCCTGTGTACTCGCGTCGCAAAAAATATGAAGCTGAACTTGACGTAACTTACTGAGGCTTGCTTCTCTCAGGTCTTCGAGAATCGTTGTCTATTTCAGCGTTAAGTCTGCCGGAAGTGACCTCACTTCCGGCAGACTTAACGCTGAAATCGACAGGTATCCCAGTCGATTCCAGGTCCTAGATGCCTTGCCTCGAATTTTGCCTCGGATGGTCATAACTGATAGGAGTCCCAGTGGGTCAAACACAGACATAATTAGTTTTAGGACTTTTCATTGTGTCGGTATCATTGCTCTGCTCATTAAACGTTTATCTATTCGCGGAAGGTTGACGGTAAAATTAAAACGTCGGTCTCCGGAAACCATGTCACCCCTAGGAATCGAGTGAATTCTTCCTCCTTAAGGGCTCTTTCTGTACCTCCCTGCGCAACAGAATATGGACGGGAAGGACACTTAGGACTTCCTCTGAATTCGATATCCAGTTCCTGATTTCGAATCCTCCTTTTAGATGTATGTCGCGTTTTGGAGATAGCTTCTTCGAGGTAATGTACTGTCGAGGTAATCGTCCATATAGTTACGGTC
Organism: Euceroptres primus; assembly: GCA_037177015.1. Classification (NCBI taxonomy): domain Eukaryota; kingdom Metazoa; phylum Arthropoda; class Insecta; order Hymenoptera; family Figitidae; genus Euceroptres; species Euceroptres primus. The sequence goes on along the minus strand of JBAGKK010511433.1, from coordinate 6,651 downwards.
AATTACCGCTTGACTTGCCTCTGGATACAATTGCTTATCTTCTTTGGCGTTGCGATTGTTTATCTTCTGCCCAATGTACGGTGATGAAACTGCCCCTTCATCAGCAGGGTCATCAACTCTCCCGTGCTGTTCACAAAAAATGGAGAGGATTTCCGTCAGTGAATTATAGAGATCGGGTCCCTTTAAAAGTCTGTCATTAAGACTCACTCCTTGTGCCTTGGCTGCAGCATCCGAGACTAGGCGAATTTTTTCTGGCTTGTTAGGGTTCGAAACTGCAAAATGAGGTAGATTGTCGGACCGATCTTCTCCTTTTCTGCTGTCAGTATTCGTGCATATCTCTTTGTGCAGTATTCATGCTGTCTGTCAGTACTTCGCTGTCACTCTTCTAGAATAATCCTGTCTCCCAGTGATCGGCCTGTCGAAGAGTGGTCGGTTCAGGATTTCTTCTGCTCATTGAGTCTCCTTGGAACGCAGAGCCTTGACTCGGATATCAACACCAAAGCTTTCTACGTACCAAAATTTCTTCATTTGTCGACCAAAGACCTTATCTTCAGTGTGGTGCTCGAATAATATACATTCCTCGTTAACTTCTGCTGCCATGGATGGTCCGCGTATTGTCCATCCTAAGGGTATGAGTGTCGCGACAGGTTCGTTCGTCTTTCCTTCGATCAGTTTTAAAGGAATTTTGACGTGGGTGTAATCTTCTCTGATCATGATCTAGGGGTTGACTCCAGCGGTGTCTGGAAGATCCATATCCTTCAAGTGTACCCACTCTGCAACGTCTATCTCGACTGGTTGACACGGCAAATCCAGGTCTTCAAGGGTCCGAATATCTTTCCGATAGAACGTATTCCCTGTGATCTTGACTGACACTCACTCGGAGCTAGAATCTTCGTATGTTATTTGATTTATCCATTTTGAGTGCAATGGATGAACACGCCCTTGCAGACCAAATCAAAGCGCTAAGGCAGTTTTTATTATAGTCACGGATGAGCGAGAGTCTAAAAACGCGTGAGTGGATACTTGACAATTCGGGCCCTCTAATGTCACCGGCCCGATCTTCATTAACACCTGCCGTTTATTCTTTTGAACGATGTTGATTTGCTCGACCAAATTGACTTCACTTTTGTCGGAACTAGAACTTTTAACGCGAGTGTATGTGGTCGTGGGGTCTTCGCGACGCTCAATGCAAGAGAGGTTGGTGTCCTCTAGTGCAATTATTCTTCCCGCACTGCTTTCGCTTGCACTATGGCATGCGATGCTTATCCGACAAGCATTTGAAAAATACGTACTTTTCCGTAGCCCACCCCTGCCGTGCATTATGTCCAGTTTTTTAAAGTCGTTGCAAATCGCGATCACGTACTTATTTTCGCCGTAAGCGCACTTGCTGTCCTTTGATTCGCTGTTCTCTGATAAAGTAAGCACCGTCTTACCATCCTTGCTCTGCTTCCCGTCTAAAGGCGGATTGTAATACGCGCCTACTATCACGGACTCCGCATCGAGAAATTCGGAAACACTAGTCAACGTTAACGGAATGTGCTTGGTCGCTACTCTTTCCCCCATCTGTGCTTCATCGCTATTGGCAACTTTTGTATTAGTTGTTCGATTAAGATGGTATTCGAAAGGTATTCCGGCGGTTCTAGAGCTTCCACCGTTGCTATCAAATTCATCAGAATTTGACCGTTTGCTTTCACCGTTGCTATCAAATTCATTAGAATTTGATAGCAACGGTGGAAGCTCTAGAACCGCTCTAGATGGTGCTAACTAGATGGTCGCTAACTTGATGGTGCTGTCCAGCTTATCGTCCTCTATTTTAAGGAACTCGACTGCGCTGCGTATCAAGGCTTGAATCAAGTGTTCAGGTAGATCGAATCGTTTCTCTAAAATTTCCATTATTTTGTCGACTTTCGTTGTCATTAATAACGGCCGAACCGATTCTAACGCATCTCCCTTAAGGCAGTTTCGCAATCAAGTCACGTTTTTACTTTGTGTGAACCCGCAGTCTTGAGTAGTTCGTTTGAATGTACTATATCGCTTCCACCGATTCCTCTTGCCTTTCTGGTGTCGTTATCTACGATTGCACCTTCTATTTCGCCGTCAGTTCGCTGGCACGTGACTTCACTGTTGTCATCTTCATTGGAGCTTGCATCTTCTAATCTGTTCTCTTTATCAAGTTCAACCAGCTATTGCTTGCTTAGTATTTGAATCATCTTCTTCTTTCGTTCAAGCTGTTTGAGAGCCTCTGCTTCTTTCAGTCTCAAAATTTCTTCAGCTTCGCGGAGTTCTATCTCTAAGCGCTTTCATTCTCGCGCGCTGGCACTTGACTGCTTGGATTTTGCACTACTTGCTTTTGAGAGGTGGGGCAAACGAAGGTGTAAATTGAAGGTAGCAGTGGTCTTGGGTTCTTGTTAAACTATCTTGGGCCTAGGCGCATTTGGCACCTTTCGCTCACCATCGGCTTTCTTCGGGGCTTTCTTCTCTCTGGCCACCAAGCGTTTAGGCTGGCATCTTTCCCTGTTCCTTCTTCGGATCTCCCTCTCTTCATTTTTACTACCCATTATGAAATTTTGCTCGGCGTCCTTTTGAACGTCACTTTTCTCAACCATACTATCGAGTCTTTTGACGATCAATCAAGGCTTTTTCACAACAATCCTATCACCCACAGTTTTGTCTCATCACTAGTCTCATTCACTTGTGAACTGCCGTAGGATCCACCTCAATAAGGATCAGGCTCGAAGACCAATGTTTCTTTTGATTCCCAAGTTAATTTATAATCGCGTAAACAATAAAGAGAAAGCGAGAGGAAAAGAGATTTGGGGTAAATGAATATTTGCAAAATACAGAATTAACAGAAAACAGAATTTATTAAGTAAAATTGAAACTCACTATTGCTCAATTGAAAAGAATATCGTAGGTTGAAAATAAAACATGAAACTGATATATATATGAAAACGACAATAGTATAATTGAAACACAATTTGAACAATTGTGAACCATGAACTGACGTGGCGACGCTACCCTCGACCTTCCCTAAGCTTCACTTTCGGCGGAAAATTCCATCATTTTCCGCTGGGCCTGATCAGTGACGTCTAGTCGAGGATAGTCACCCCGTCTTGCAAAATATTTTAATTTAAGTTAATTGACATTGCGTCCACGACAATCACATTCTTTCAGAAAATATTAAAAAATCAATTGCTAATAACTCAAGCGTCCTAGAACCAGTAATTAAATCTAGACATAAAAAGATATTGTCCAATAATTTTTTTTAAAGAACTTTTCAAAAATCAGAACAAAAAATGGCAGTCGACAGCCAACGTCCAGAAATTATCACTATCGCGAATAATCAATCAGTTTCCTTACGGGGTCCTCTTGCAGTAGTCCCAATTTTTTCCGAAGACAATATTTCACTAGACCAATTCATTGAAGAATGTAAAGAAGCACTTTACATCGCGAAACCGTGGAAGCTAAAGTAATTAGAACAAAAGTAAAGGGTGTTACGTTCGTACTATTTTTAAACGTCTTTTTTATTTAACCTAGTACCCTTATCATAAAGAACCTGAGATACTGTACCACATAAATATATCATAAATAACCTGACCCAGTGTACCACAGTTGCATCGGCTCTAGCGCCTCCATGCAATCGCGATGCATTCCAGAGTTGTCTGTTTGCAACGATTTCTAAGAATTATATATAAGGAAATAATAATGTTGACTCTTAAGAATAAACAATGCGATTTAAAGGTTTTATCAAGGACCAAGAGCCATGAGCAAAAATTTCCGAAAGTCCATTTAAACGAATTGTTTTCTAAAAAGGAAAATAATGAGTTAAATAGCTTTATTTAATTTATTAAACTCGCTTCTGAAGAGTCGCTTGGCAGGCATACCGCAATGTACATATGAATATATTATACACACACATTGCATATGCACGGCTACACACATAAACAGTAAACATGAGGTTGTTTCCCTCTATCATCCACACAAATATCATTTCGCACCATTTAATCACATATTAAAATTTCTCTGTCCAGTACGCCACACTCCGTTCCATCTAAGTCTAGATACCCAATAAGAACTGGGAATATTCCCTACTCCTGAAAAAATGTGCATCTTCATCGTGGTTCCCACCACTAAAATTTTGCCACTCAAGTGAAACTCCACACTTCCCAGTCCAATAGAAATTAATCTTTCCCTACTCTTAAATAACTCTACACCTTCCGCATTTGCTTAAAGTCAATGAAATAATAAGACATTCCTTACTTTTATTATTCCTATTTCTTCTAACATCCACATCGATATTATTTCCCACCATTTATTGCCGCCTATCACCTTTTCCAATATTCCCTGCACCATAATTCCGTTTCTTCTTAATCTGGAAGCCCAATAAACAAACAGAATATCCCCTACTGCTGAAACGTCCGTCTTTAATATATACCAATTGGCTTTGGCCACTCCCAAAATTGCGCATCTTTAGTTACCAGACCACTAATAAATACTCCTCTCCTACTCCTAATAAATACATATCCATTATACCTAAATCGCACCATTCCATATTCTATTTCCAATTTAAATCTGAAAGATGCCTCCCTTCTAGACCTTTAAGCCAATCAACCAAAAACCCATCCCTTGCTCCTACGAAATAAACCCTACTAAAATTTACATCTTCTACTCCTCATCTTTTCCGTTCCTGCTGACCTCAAATTTCGGCTATAAAAACCCGTGCATCACCAGCAGAAGCGTCTCTTCGTTTCGAACTGTAACATAGTAAGAACTCACTTAAGTGAGTCATGTGAGTCCCGTCATTCTCTTTGATTAACACTTAGCTATCCTTACATAGAAAAAAACGGTAATAAAAGGCGTTTCCACCGAGGTACAGTTTCTCACCGAAGAAACCAACAGTCAGGTGAATCGTTCTAAACCCCCTAAAATAATGTAAAGCAGTGCAAGTGAACTGACGCATTTAATATTTTTTGTAACCTTTAAAACAGACAATTTCGGGAACTGTGTCATCGGTAATAGAACGTTAATACGATCTCTGCAGTGTGAACCGAACCCCGAACCAACCTCACGCTAGTATACGTTGTATTCTTAATTATAAGTTAATTATAAAGTATAATAATCATACCACCTACTGCAATTTTACCATACTTCTTTCTACTCATTTCCTCGAAAGTTATGTCATAACGGATCCGACAAAGCAACTTCTCCACAACAATAAATAATAACAAGCCTTAACAACTTGCTTTGAAAAAAGCAACACCTCCGAAGTGTTATAATTATTTCATCCACACGTCACGATCTCGCCGAATAGATGAAAGGCTGCGTCCAGCGAGTGCCACCTTCAGTGACACTCATCGCGCCTCCGACTTTAAAATTATTTTAAAACAAGCCTATTCAAAAATATCCTCAGTATTTTGACTGCGAAACGTGACAAAGGGTGCTTAAATCGTGTTTATTGTTCAATCAGTTTGGATTATCAATTACAAGGTGAATTAGGTATCATTTATGAATAGGACAACGAGAAAGTAATTTCTTACGCGACTAGAGTTCAGGAAATTGGGGATAAAATTTTAGACTGTCACAAAAAAAATAATCAAGACGTAGAAGATGTAACTTTTATAACAACATTAGAAGAAAATCTTAAATAATCAATTAAATCAACAAATAGGTTTAACCCTTAATAAAATAGAGATAATAGACGTCAATCATTAAACAACAGATTCCAATAAAATACAGGTAACCAATGGAGCCCGCCTCAACAATACCAGAATCAATGGACTCCGCGTCAACAGAACCGAGATTAGTGGGGCCTAGGCAAGGGCAGTGGCAGCAACACTCAAATAACAGGTTATTTCAGGATCCTTCTTTTAAAGGGAGCAGTAATAATACCAGAAATCCCAATCAGACGCGAGAAGAATGTAGTTATTGTAGAAAACTAAGACAAAATATAGATGAATGTCGTAAAGGAATGTGTAATCAGCAAGACCAACAACAACAACAACAACAGCAACCTGCTAGATTCCAGCCACAAAATTCAAGAAACCAGAGAAACTCCAGGCCCCTTCCCGCACAGGATGCAACGAGGAAGGCCTTGTAAGAAATGATTTTATAGCACCTGACACCAATAAAAAGGAAGCAAGAATAAATTTAGGCTCCAGCAATCCTATTCCATCTATTATTATATCTGTTGATGGCCTAAAAAGCCCAGCTCGTATGATAATATACACAAAAGCCGGTAGAAATTTATTAAAATTAAACGCTCTTGAACATTCAGTCGACATTAGTAAAAGGAAATATTACGGCTCACAGGAATCAATGAACTTTCAGTATACACTTTAGCACACGGTCAATTAAACATTTTTGGATATCCTATAACATTTTCATCCATTAATTTTGAAGATTTTGGAGAGGTAGAAATTAATAAAATAGAAAACAATAGTAACAATTACACTCTTGAAGAAATCATTAAACAAATTATTATGCCAGACGAAACTCAGCATAATATTAAAAAATTTTATAATATAACTGGTGAAAATAGAATGAAGAAAATAGGAATATTACTTAGATTAGAATATTTGGGTGTACTTCCGAATAGCGCCCACCTCCGATTAATTTGAAACTTCGTATACCTATGTATTTTGATGCGCTGAT
>JBAGKK010511422.1:0-13957 GCA_037177015.1 Euceroptres primus | reverse complement strand
AAAGTGAGCAGGGTCAGATTGACCCAGAGTGTAGGAGATGTTTGAAAAAATAGGTGTGTACTCGAAGGGTTAAGAAAACAGGGGGAAACTTGTAATAGAGATCTGCGAATCTATCCTGGAACAATTTCCTCCAGCACGAAAATCGATATTCCGTAAATTCAGGGTCCTTTTTCGTGGCGAAAGCGATATTCCTTTCGACATCCGAGTATTTGATTCTTGCCTATTGAATTCGATAGCATTATCAGCGGCTAGAAGAGCCATCGCTGGTTTTCAAGAGCGAATAGATCTCGATTTGCATTCCTCAGTGGAATATTATCGCCTGGTTTGGTAAAAAATTCATCAAAATATCGTATCCATTCCAAAACATATTTTACCAGTTTATCTATAATTAATTAAAACTTGTTAAATATAAATTGAGAAGCTTGTGTATTATTTTTCTTACAAACCTGAACTACTGACAAAACAATTCTTTCAAAATTACTCACATTCCAGTATTGAATAATTTAAACAAAGAATAACTCTCATGATTACAAACGATGATTTGGTGAGAATTTTGTCTTTGCCTTTCCTTTATATTAAATTTTTCCAGGAAGAAAACTGAAATAATTTCAGTTTCGATTTCCTGAAAATTGTGACTTATTTTCTTTTAAGTTTCTATGCTGCTTCCATATGCTGAATTTATAGGAATTAACGGAGGGCACTCTCGATGCGAGCATCTCAACTAAAATTTCTCTGTCGTAAAGTACTTTAGGAAATCCGCTTTGCGCTATCGCTCTCCATTTTGTCTCGTTCACGTCCCGTCGCAGTTGTTCCGACCACTTGTACATAGAAGCAACCGATTGCTGGTACTATATTCCTGTAAGCAAGATTTTGAATCCTGAATAACTGTACGTACATATTGCACTGCTCCCTCAGGCTCAGAGCTGTCTCTTTCCGGTCTACTGGTCCTTCCGGTATTTGAATATCGATTGATGAACGACATTCTCTTTTTGAGAGCATTATTGGATAACAGATCTCATGCTGTCAAATGCAGAAAGCAATTTCCACTATTGTGGTCAACCACTAAACGACGATTTTTTTAAACCACACCTCCAGGGAATAATGCATATTCATCACTCTTTGGTATAATTTAATTGTATTCCAGTAAATTTCGTTTGTTAAGAATTAAAATAAATTTGGAGTTTAAGGATGCTCATCTCTTAACGCACCTCAAATGTTTAAAATAGGTTTTTTAAATCGAGGACAGGATCAACTACATATCTTTAAAAAATTCACATGTTTTTAAAGTGTAAGTTCAAATGTAAGTTAAGATCCTGGTCGTTAGATGGAACTGTGAGAGAGGCGGGCAGTTCAGTTCGTTTTCAACCGACACCATGTAAAGATCAAACAATTCGAATAAATCAATATTATTTCTAAAACCGCTCTAATTCCTTACAAAAGATAATGGAAAAAGGAGCATAAAAAAGCACAGAATAAATTGTACAGAAATCAACTGACTGAATTCAACGAAATTTAACAGAATTCAACAGAAATTAACATGAATTCATTGGAATTTAACATAATTCAACGCAATGTAACTGAAATAAACAAAATTAAATAGAAAGTTAACAGAATTTAACGGAAATTAATTTGAATTCAACAGAATTAACAAAATTCACCGAAAATCAATGGAAGTCAACAGAATATTTGAAGACATGAGAATAACAACTCGTTAAAGACCATTTGAAGTTGGCCTCCCAAGTAATAGTTAAAATAACCTAATTTAGGAGCCAACTTCAAATGGTCTTTACCGAGTTGTCATTCTCATGTCTTCATTTGATAGAATTTAAAGGAAATTAACGGATGTCAACAAAACTTAATGGAGTTAAATAGATTCTGACAGAATTCAACGGAATAAGTTAGAGTATTTATTGGATTTTAACTACAAAATTCAATGGAATTAACTAGATTCTAACAGAATTCAACGCAATAAGTTAGAGTATTTATTGGATTTTAACGAAAGTTGACAGAATGTTACAAAATTATAAATAGATTCCAACGTGATTAAATGAAATTTTAGAAGAATTCAACAAAAAATAATGAGTCAACAAAATGCAACGGAATTTAACAAAATTCAACGGCAGTTAACAAAATTCAAAATAAATTAAGTGAGATCAACGGAATTTACCTAAATTCAACGCAATTAAACAAAATGCAACAGAATTGAAAATAATTTAACGACAGTTAACAAAATTCAACAGAAATTGAGTGGAACCAACGGAATTTGCCAAAATTCAACGTAGTTGACCAAAATTCAACAGAAACGAACTGAATTAAACGGAATAAAACAAAATTCAATGGAAAGTTACCAGAATTTCACGAAAATTAACTAAACTCAACGAAGGCTACCAAAATTCTACGCAATTAAACAGAATTCAACGAAATTAAACAAACTTCAACGAAAGTTAATAAAATTTAATAGAATTCAATGGAATTTAACAGAATTCAATGGAAATTGACGGAAGTCAACAAAATTCAACAGAAGTTAACAGAGTTCAACGGAAATTATCTGTATTCAGCGGAATATAACAGAATTCAATGGACAGTTAACAGAATTCCATGGAAATTAACTAAATTCTACAGAAGTTACCAGAATTCAACACAATTAAACAAAGTTCAACGGAATTGAACAAAATTCTATGAAAATTAACAAAATTGAAAAAAATTGAACGGAAGTTGACAGAATGCAACGGAATTTGCCAGAACTGATGGGATTCAACAGAATTCAATGGTATACAACTAAATGCAAATGAATTGAATTGAATTATAAAGGTGAAATCAACTGAATTCAGCTTAATTCAATTAAATTCAAGAGAACTGACTTAATACTTATACTGTAACTCAGAGATATTCGACTAAGAACAATAGAAAACAAATTCAACCGAAATTAAACGGAATTTTTAAAAATTCACCAAAATTTAATGGAATTGTAAAAGATTCTCTGGAAATCTATGAAATTCAACGAAATTCACTGGAAACCATTGGATTGGAAATAAATAAAACTGCATATTGAATTAAAGGTGAATTCAATGGAAGGAAAGTTGATATTTTTATCTACTAAATAAAAAGAATGAAATTATTGAAATATGATTACTTATCGATAATTTTAGCTTTTTAATTTAAAAGCCTCAAATTATACAGTTTCCCACAAAAATAATTTCAAAGAGTACTTGTCAGATTTTTTAAAAAATCCTAAATTTTAAATCTTTTTAAACATTTAAACAAAGTAAAGAAGCGTAGTGAAAGAACATGTTTTTTGATTTAGATCATTTTTAAAATAGAAAAATGTTATAAACTGGGAAAAATGTTTGTTTGAATAAAACAAATGTTTGTTTGAATTACCCAAATGTTTGTGTGATTCAAACAAACATTTTTCTCAGTGCAGAATTGTATAGAAAACGATGAAAAACTATATTATTTTGCTAGCTTTAAAATTAGGTCACGAAAATTAGAAAGTGTTTAATATTTCTGAACGTATTCATAATTTTCCAAGTATCAAGCAGTTAGATTACGTAACTAGGGGAGAAAGACAACGATGTCAATGAGTGTGAGGTTAGCTGCCCGAGCGAAGTCACGTATACGATTTTTCATAACACCTAAATTGAAAATTCGACTCGATGCCTGTACAGCGAAGCGAAAGTAGCAGTTTCAACCGTAGAGTTAAAAGTAAAAAACATCTGACAGAAACTTCAATTCGTAATGTGACTCCGTCGCTAAACAGTTTCTGTCAGCCTTTTTTTAATTTCAACCCTAGGGTTGAAACTGCTACTTTCGCCCCGCTGTACAGGCATCGAAAGACGAATTTTCAATGTAGGTGTTATGAAAAACATTTTAAATTTAAAAAATTCTTAAAGTTTAAAATTTTTACAAATTGAAAGAAAGGTAGTGAAAGAAATGATAATCTTTCTGACCAACCCGTCATTTTTTTTAGGAATGTAAAGGTTTCAAAAACGGACCTAGTGAAAAAACCGAAGAGTATTCGAATAGTCGCATTTTTCTAAAAAAGTCGAAAAAAGAGGCAAATAACCTTCTTGTTAAATAGGTACAATAAATTTTAAAAGAGAAATCAAAGTGCGATATAGAAAAAAAAGTTGAATCTATTATTGTTTATTTAAGAAAAGTTATACAAAATCTCAAATAACTGATGTTCAATAGACAATTACAGATTCAACTATTTTTTTCTAAATCGCAATTATGAATTATGTGGTTATTTTTCGCAATTTAGCAAACTATTTGATAGATTGTTAAATTTTGAGGCTCGATAACGAATGTCAAACCATAAACTCTCAAATTTTTTTGAATTTAATTTTAATTTTTACTTTTTATTTTTTTCAATTTTCTACAAAGCTTTGCTTACGTGCTTAAAGTTCTGAACGTTCAAATGAACGGAATATTTATTTGATTTCCTTTTAAACTCATTTTGTTCTAAAATATTGGTTTATTAATAAAAAACACTAATGAAATGCTAAAAAATCTCCTAATGCTTCTTTTTTTTGTAATTGGAACAATATTTAAAGATAAATTTAAGTTAAGAAACAAAAATTCGTTCATTTAAACACTCAAAACTTCAGATACTTGCTTTGCTTATAATGTACATTCTTCTAATATATATATACATATTTAGAGTATATTGAGTAACACCAATAAAAAAATTCAAAAATTTGATTAAAGTATAATGATAAAAAGAGCGTTGTGAACCAAATCGCGTGCCGTTCGTCCTGACGACGTGAAAGTCCTTCTCTTAAACTACTTAGCAAGTAGCATCTACCTCAAAGGATGGATAAATTGCCCGTCCGGACAAGAAAATTTGCATCTTGATAGTGAATTAAAAAGTTTTGTCAGGATGCCTATTAATGGCAGCTCGAGAGTAAGGTAAACTTTGCCCTTCGTCGTGGTGTCACATTTATCAAGGGACCAGACTCGTGTGTAATATCGTTTCACTCGGGAATACGTGATGAATTTCCACTGAAAATATCGTCTCTGATATTCCTCAAAACTCAATTCACTCGTCGCCTCCAGTTTTTTAATTTCTTTATGTGCGTGGGTTTCTGATATCAAAGAATTTCTAATTGAATAATCGTACTTTTCTATAATACTTATGATATTATAGAAATATTTCTTGTAGTGTAACAAATTTATTATTATATTAACCATTGAGAGTCAAAATAAGTCATTCGATAATTTTGGAAAAGAATTTTTCCATTCGATTCGCAATAAACTTTGAATTTCTGGAAACACTTGTAAAGTGGAATTGAAGTCAATGGAGATAGTTATTTGCGTTTGAATTTGAAATTTATTGCCTTCCGTTCGATAATGTAATTCTGAAAGAAATTCACTAGCACTAAAAACTTTTCCGTTATCTTCACAAAATTAAATTCTTCTTTCATGTGGTCTGTCTAATAAATAATGAAATGGAGAAGTGATTCAGGTTCCCAAATTAGAATTGGATTCGGTAAACTTTCATCGCGATTTGGGTTGCAAAAGATTAATAACACCTTGGAAGAGAACCTTTAATTTTTCTTATACCACGACAGGATATTTATTACACAATTTATGATCTCGTTTGCTCCATTCTGAAAAACCGGAAAGTAACTTTTCACCTTTTTACGATGACAAGTGAGCACAGGTGATACAATGTGCGGGAGTTTTATACGATCTATTATCCGTTGAGTACATAGGGTATTATTGAAAAAAGTCAAATAAAATAATGGGCGCAGCGAACGTTGTGGCGCGAGGCGAATCCCAGTTTAACGGAAAATCAATGCGAGGGTGAGTTGAGCCAACGAGGATACAGATTTCTCTTCTGTGTGTATTTTGCAAACACGTGTTTTATGCACTTCAGAAGAAACTTTCAGCATTCTAAACCAAGACTGCAGTAATTAAATATAAAGTTAGCGTGCTAAGAGAAATAATTTATTTTGACCCAGTTTTGATATGGAAGTTGAGCAATTAGTCATTTTTTGAAAATCTTTCATTGAACATTGAAGCTTTTAAAGCTCATATGACGAAGCATGCTGATACAACATATTTTCAAAAAATCGAAATTTCAACCGTATCGATCACAAGATTTATACGAAAAAAGTAATGTTTGTTTCTGTTTACCTTATGTCCAATTATTTAAGTCGTGATTAAGTCATTAAAACTTACCTGAAACAAAGAGAAAAACATGGTATGATAAATATGATTCAAGTAATAATACAATAAATACAAAAAATAATTTAACAAGTTATTTTGCTACTAGTTATTTTATAATATACGGAAAACAAAAATCTGTTGAATTTGCAGATTGTACCTAAATTCAAAAGAAACGGTGACAGCATATTAAATTCTGTCGTTTTTACTGTTATTTTCGATAAATTTTACATGATTTGCAGTAAATCAATCAATTTTTCAGTAATAATTACAGAAAAACATATTCTGTCCACATTTCTGTAAAAAACAAATTAGGTTGAAGGCACCAATTACCGAGTGGGAACCATTTGTCGAGGAAAACGTAGAATTTCTTTTAACCTAAAACTATGTTTTTCTCTTCGTATATGTCATTAATTAAGTCTAAATTAAGCCTCTGAAGCATGAAAATTAATGCTACATATAAAAGTAGCGAACATAGAAAGAATTTTATCGTCGGACTCGACAATAGGAACCCCCTCGACAATTGGTGCCTTTCCTCTATTTTTCTAAAATGAAGCCTGGGTAAAAATTTTGAATTATGCCATCAGGGTTAAACTTTGAAATTGGCAACCTATTGACCGTAGATAAATCTAGAGTAGACTTATAAGATAATTTTATAACTCAATGTTGTAAGTCAATTAAATTATTTTTAACTTAGAATCTCAGTTGACTCAATCCAAAATTTGGGTCATTCAACCAAATTTTTTGGTCAATCTAAGAATTTATTAGATTAAACCAAAGGTTTATTTAAATCAAATAAATATTTATTTAAAGCAACCAAAATTTGTTTGAAATAACCAAATATTCGTGTCTATTCAAAGAAACAGTGTTGTTGAACTTTCCCTTGAATTCAAATTTGCCCCAAAATATTTGTTTATATCTCTAAATCTGAAATATTCCATTTTTACTAATAAAATAATGCCGATTCGTTCATCGAATTATTTAATAACCATTTTTACTAATTTTTAGTGAACTAATGACTAATTGACAGTGAGATCACAACCAATTTAATTAGGACAAAAATTCACTACTGCTCTCTAAATCTAAGTTAGTAATTTTCTACTAATGAAAAAGTGCCGCATCGTTTACCAATTAGTATATTTTTCTATAATAATCTATAGTATAAAACCACTAATTCATTATATATAAAACTACCAATTCATAGTAGAAAACCACTAATTTAATTAGTAAAACTTAGGAATTGAATTAGTACGAGTACCAACTACGAATTCACTTGTTATAATCAGAAAAAAAGTTTAGTTGATTCAACCAAAATTTGGTTGAATCAATGAAATAAATGCATTGTTATATGATCAACCAAAGTTTTAGTTATCCCAACCAAAGTTTTTGTTGACTCGATCAAAAATTTGGTTAATTTAACCAAAGTTTTTGGTCGAACTTAAAATTGATTAGGTTTAACCTAACATTTATTCAAATCAAGTAAATATTTATTTAAATGAATCAAAATTTGTTTGAAATAACTGTGAATTAGTATTTTTTCTATTAAAAATTAGTAGAAACTACTAATTCGGACTCAATAAAGTTTACTAATTCAATTGGTAAACCTTACTAGAATTACTAATTCAATTAGTAAGCTTTACTAGAATGACTAATTCAATTAGTAAGTTTTACTAAGTTTCCTGGAAATTTCTCAAGAGATTCCAGTGAAATACCAGAAAAATTTCCGAGAAGCCTTACTAAGTGAATTAGTAGTTTTCTACTAAAAATTAGTAGAAATGTTTACTAACGCAATAGGTAAACGATTAGGCACTATTTCATTAGTAGAAAACAACTAATTTGGATTTTCAGGCAATGGAGTGAAATTCCGCACTCTCTAAATCTGTAGTAGTTTTTAATCATATATTTCTATTAATTTCTAGTAGAAAACTACTAATTCACAATAAAAACCTACTAAATAATTGAATTAGTAGTTCACTAATAAAAATTAGTAGAAATAAGTAATACAACTAAAGCGAATTCGTAATTATTTCTCTGTGAATTAGTCATTGTTTACTACAAATTAATAGAAATAGTTACTAAATCACTTAATGAACAAGTCAGCACTACTTCATCAGTCAAAAATGACTACCGTAGAATCACCTAACTTCAGACACTGGCCCTAACTTCGGACACCTATTACTCTTGGGTTTATACCAATTTTTTAATACAAAACTAACTTTTCACATCATGTCAGGCTTTAGGCTTTTAATTTATGTTACCTTTATGCCATTTAATTATTTGAAAACAAAGAAAAATGGGTTTCCGAAGTTTGGGGCAGTATCCGAAGTTAGTTGATTCTACGGTATTTCAGATTTAGAAAGTACACCGACAAAATGCCTGGTAAATCGTCAACTAAAAAACTTATTTGGCGAATATAATAGTTAATTTCTAACTAGATTTCTGTTTGGTAATTACACTTTTAGTTAGGTTGACTACCAATTAAGTTAACTAAGAAAAACACATTGCAGCCTTGGGGTACTAACACGAGTAGTTGCAATAACTATTTTCATTTTTACTACTTTTCTGAGTTATTTTAACGATTTTATTAGTTGAAACAACTAATTTCTTAATTTGAAAAAATAAGAAAAGAAGTAAAAATGAAAATAGTTATTACAACTACTCATCTTAGTTCCCCAAGGTCCCAATGTAGTTTTCTTAATTAACTTAATTATTGATGGAATTAATCAACCTAACTAAGAATGTAGTCACTATAACTAAGAACTCTAATCAGATCAAATATATTCTCCAACTAAGTCTTTTAGTTGACGATTTATCAGGAATTTTTTTCTGTGTACAAAGAAAATAATATATTGACAAAACTCCCTAAAATGATTCTTTCTATTGGTAGCCGGAAATATTTCGTTCATATGAATGTTTAATAGGTTCTTCCAAACTTTTTTTTCGAATTTTTATGTTTTTATGTAAATAAATGCGTTTGTTTAAAAAAAATGATGCTTAGAGGTTCCGCAAGCCCCGTGAAGTTTAACACATATTTCCGATAAGAAGAAAAGACTTTGCTGTAAATTTTATTCAGAATCGTCAGTATTAAGTGAATCGATTTGAAACTCAACATTTCTCTTTACAATTAGCCATAGAATATGAATCAAAAATTACTTTTCAAATATCACCCTCATAAGTCTGTTTTATAGGGTCCCAAAAAAAAAATAAGTGAAAAATTGTGTTTTGCGAGTTTATAGCAATTTTTTCTTAGACCAGAATTAAAAAACCGCAGTTTTTTCCGAATTTTTCAATATTTTTTCAATTTTTCAGGTTGAGCGGGGCAATAATCAATTAAAGTTAACAGAAATAATTGTCTAAACAAACTATTGTTTATAACTATGCTCTTCTATATTAAAGCTAGATAGTTACAGTTTTTTTTGAAATTTTTAACTTTTTGTCCACTTTTCGCTTAGTGAGGTAATAATTAATGCACGTGAACAAACACAATTGTTTAGACAATTTATTATTATTTATAACAATATTCTCTTAGAATAATGCTAGAAAGTTGCGGTTTTTTCTAAAATTTTCCACCTTTTGTCCACTTTTTAATTAGAATGAGGTAATAATTATTTCAAGTTAACAAACATATTTGTTTAAACAATGTATTATTATTACTAATAATATTCTCTTTGAATAATGCTAGATAATTGCGGTTTTTTTCTGAAATATTTAACTTTTCGTCTACTTTTCACTTCGTGAGATGATAATAATGCAAGTTAGCAAACATAATTATTTAAGCAATTGATTATTGTTTACAACTATCTTCGCTTAAAGTAATGCTAGAAAGTTGCGCTTTTTTCTATTTTCTATTCCATACTTTTCAAAATGAAGTATTTTTACTCTTAAAATATTAATTTAAACAAAAAGGCTATCTTACAGTAGAGATAAAGAAAAAGTATGAAATGATTAGGAGTAGATGGGAGGAGTGGGTCTGTAAATGATTTGTAAAAATTTGGTTTTGAATACTTCAGAAAAAACAGCAACTTTCTAGTATTACTGTAGGAGAAGATAGTTATAAATAATAATAAATTGTTCAAACAATTACGTTTGTTAACTTGAAATAATTATTACCTCACTCTAATTGCAAAGTGGACAAAGGATGGAAAATTTTAGAAAGAACCTCAACTTTATAGCATTATTCAGAAAGAATATTATTAAAAATAATAATAAATTGTTTCAAGAATTGTTTTTTTGTTAACTTTCATTAATTATTACCTCACTAAGTGAAAAGTGGACAAAAGGTGGAAAATTTTAGAAAAAATCGCAACTTTCGATCATTATTCTAAGAGAATATTATTATAAATACTAATAAATTGCTTAAACAATTGTGTTTGTTAACTTGCACTAATTATTACCTCACTAAGTAAAAAGTGAACATAAAGTTAAAAATTTCAGAAAAAACCGCAACTATCTAGCATTAATATAGGAGAAGATAGTTGTAAACAATAATGTGTTTAAACAATTATGTTTGCTATATTGCATTAATTATTACCTCACTCTAAGTGAAAAGTGGACAAAAAGTCGAAAATTTCAGAAAAAGTCGCAACTTTCTAGCATTATTCTAAGAGAATATTGTTATAAATAATAATAAATTGTTTAAACAATTATTTCTGTTAACTTTAATTGATTATTGCCTCGCTCTAACTGAAAAGTTGAAAAAATGTTTAAAAATTCGGCAAAAACCACGACTTTCTAACTCTAATCTAAGAAAAAATTGCTATAAACTCGCAAAACACAATTTTTTCCTTATGGGATTTTTTTTGGGACCCTATAAAACAGACGTATAGGAGTGATATTTAAAAAATAAGTTTCGATTCGAATTCTATGGCTAATTGTGAAGAGAAATGTTGAGTTTCAACTCGATTCACCTAATATTGTCGATTCTGAATCAAATTTACAAAAACGTTTTTTTTTTCTTATGGGAAATACGTGTTAAACTTCATGAAGCTTGCGGAACCTTTGAATATCATTTTTTTAAAAAAAGCACATTCACTTTTTTTGTGAATTCGAACAAATTTGGGGAGTAAGAGCATGCAAATTCGAAAAAAAATTCCCAATCCATTTTTGGACCAACCTAATGTTTAAAGCTGCAGTTACACGTAAAATTTGTGTAAATTGAAGAAAAGCTCCAGAAGAAGGAAAACAAATAAATCTATTCATAATAGTAAAATAAGAATGAAAACCATTTTTGGCTAGAGGTCGTTTCACCTCTGATGTTCTTTTTGCCTGCTTTTCCGCTCTTAGTCGATTTAACCGGAATGACAAGTTTTCGGTAGAAATCTGGTTAAATTACACTCCTGTAGCACCTCCTAAACTCCTTCATCCTCGTAAAAGCGTATGAAACTGACTCGCTACTAGTGCCGAAGTGCGCGGATTGTTGAGCATCTTTATGGTGCCCTCAGATAAGTATGCAAAGATTCAGTGTTCGTGAGAAGTGGGTACCCAGCCGCTTCTCGCAAGTCAGATTTTATTTCAACCGAATCACTGGGTTTGACACTTTCGCGCTCCCGCGAGAATCGGCGTTACCCTCCTTACATCCGCTCGATCCACCGGGGAAATTTCGACGTCTATCCACCGGCAGACACGTAAACTTTTGCGAGGAGCTATCTGCAGAGTCGAAGAACTTCGACCTGGTCTTGCCACGTAACTTAAGGTAAAGTAGAGCGGAGGGATGAACTTGCAACGAAGGTCGGCTTGCACCCGGCAAATAAATTCACACCGTTATGCCAGAGATCTGTGCTGACCGAATTTACGGAAGCAAACACGGGAAAATCTTGAATGTTTCTTTTTTTCCTGGGTGGAAAATGCTGCTTTGCAGCATCAGCTCGCACTGGCTTAACGCCATCCCGCGAAGCCATCTTCAAGCTCTTTTCTTTTTCCTTTCTCCTCTTTTCTCGACAACTCTTGCCCCTTTCTGCTTTTTGTTTTCTCTTATCACCTTCATCGGAGAGTGTAAATATGTTTAAAAGGTGGATCAAAATAAGTGAAACGGGCCACCTAAAAATTCTTTCTCTCGGATTACTAAGATAGCTACGTTTTTCGATAGAGGTCCGAGTACTTTTTTTTCCCTAAATTTTTTTTGCAAAATTCCACTTATTTTGCAAATCGCAAAACAATATAAAATTCTCGACACTGAAAACTTCCTGACAGTTTATAACTTTACTGAAGTTCAAAATTCCTGACACTGAAAAATTTTCGACAGATATTTACCAATATTGTAAAATCACCGACGCTGTAAATTCCCCGACACTAGAAAATTTCCGACAAAAATTAAAAATTGTTTTGGTAAATAAAGAAATAATTTAAATAACAATTTAATAAATAAATTTATTTAAGTCATTCTGTATATTATTTAAATCATTTTTAATTGAATTATTAATAAATTTATCTAAATACTTAATTATTAAAACAATTTCTAATTTTTTTCGGGAATTATCTAGTGTCAGGGATTTTAAGCGTCGGTGATTTTACAATATTGACAATTTTCTGTCGAAAATTTTTAACTTCGGTAATATTATAAACAATCAGGAATTTTCCAATGTCGAGAATTTTATATTTTCAGTCATTTTACAATGCCGGGAATTTTATTGTTCGGCAATTTTGAAGCGTCCGCAATTTTCTTTGTCGGGATTTTTCAGTGGCCCCCAAATTTATCTGAAAATAATATTCCTGCCAGAAATAACAAGAAGCATCATAAGCTTCTTTGTCACTATATATTATTTTGTTTGTAAATAAATCATGTAAAAAAAGTTCTATTTCAAGGCTAGATATGGGTATTAAAGCAGAACACCTCCAAAATAGGCCCCCATTTATTTTAATTTCACTTCAGTCCTAAATTGGGAATATATCTGTGGATTTTTTTGAATTGAAATTAACAGCATGAAGTTATCCCAATATAAATAATGCGGCTCGAATCTAAATTAATACCTATAAAAAAGAGGACCAAATATAAAAGAAATCCATGTTTGCACGGTGAATATTTTAGTAAAAATGTGAGCGCAAATGGAAATAAAATAAAAACTTCGTTCATTTGAACTTCAGAACTTCAAGCACATTACAAAATGAGAAATGCATATAAATATAGTTATTTTGTAAATTTATGTTGACCAAGATGTCCTTGTAAGCGTTATCACCAGTCGTACAGGGAAGTAGTATTTTTTTCCTGTAAAAAGGCTCACCTGCTAAGATGATTACGTGGAATTACGTTCATGTAAGTGCTTTGAGAAAGACGCTGTAAAGGTAGATATAGTGAATATTTCATAATGAATATTTTGAGTTAAAGATGCTCTCAAATTTTATTATATAGAAGAAAATATCATAAATTAAATAAAAGTTATAAATTATTAAATTTTACGGATTTTCCCGATTGCCAGACATTTTTTTCGGTCATCAAAATTAAAATTTTACGTGTTTACAATGAAGAACACTGTATATCTAAATTTTTATTGTTTCTTTAAAATCCCTTTTATTAAGGTTAAATTTATACTTTCAATAGTAATCAAAGAAAATCTAAATTTCAATACGTTATTTATTTAAAACAAATTTCAAAATATTTTCTAGAAAATTGTAAAAGTACCTACAACCTTTTTTATTTCTTCAAGAATTTTTATCAGTAACTTCAGAAGAGTTTTAATTAAATGAAAGGGTTGTGAACAGGAAAATTTGAACACAGAAAAAATAGATGTTTTATGTCTGAGTAGATTAATATTTAATAAGTTACCATAAAAGTGATGACATACTTCAGACG
>JBAGKK010511411.1:0-13957 GCA_037177015.1 Euceroptres primus | reverse complement strand
TATATATATAGTACCGGTCAGAATTGTCAGTCCGCTGAAAAAAGTCGTATTAAAAACATGTCTCTCTTCTTTCTTAGGTATCTCAGCGTGAATTTAAATTAGAAAGATTTTTTAAAAATCGTTAGAAAGCTTATTAAATTTTGCGTCGATATTCCTATTAGAAGTATTTTTGATAAATAGGAACGGAAAGAGCATGTGATAAAAACAGACCTATTTTCCATTTTTAACCAATTTTCGATTCTTAACTTCCAATGTCTGCATGCTTCAGGGTAGTAATAGAAAATATTGAAACTTCGCTGAATTAGGGTTTAAGATCTCCTCTTCAAAACGAGACCAAGAACGTAATGAAATATTAACTGGTTCTCGAATTATCATTAAAAATGTGGATGCGTGCCCCAGACGAAAATCGGTCGGTCGAGTGGTGACCGCAGTCTTCCGTCTATTGTTTCCCATGCATTAATAAAAGATAGAAGTTAGACTGCCGCTCAAAGAATCGATTTTCGTCTTGGGCATGCTTCCACATTATTCAAGATAATTCGAGAAGCCGATAATTATTATGTTCTTGGTCTCATTTTAAAGAGGAAATTTAAACTTTACTTTAGCAGAGTTTCAATTTTTGCCATTCACTACCCTGAAGCATGCAGACAGTGGAAGTTGAGAATCGAAAATTGGTTAAAAACGGAAAATAGGTTTCTCTGACAATTCTGGCCGGTACTTTATAAATATATATTTTGTCGTTTGCTGAAAATCGTGCAACTTCTTATGTGATATATCTGCTTGAGTGATTCAAAAATTGATATTACAAATATATTTGCCTTAATATTATTTTTATTCTAAAGCTAATTTTATTATATTGGCTTCCTCCGTAACTGACGTCACACACTTTAACCGATGGTAGGGGTTCAGTCAAACGTAACGAAGTGTGAGAGTGTGACAGGAAGGAGGGTAGGGATCCAAGAGTCCGATGGTGTCACGGCCAAATTTTACATTAAAATGCATTTTCAAGTGATGAGAATGTAAGAATATATTAATTCAGAATTTGGACATTTAAAATCACTCGCGTGAAATTTTATATCTAATGTGCATCGATTGGTGCATCCACAAATTCAGAATTCTTTTCATTAAATTATTTTTCATATTTAATCAAAATTAAATTTTTAAATAAATAAAATATTTTTTGAAGAAACAATAAGAAATGCGAGGGGTCCTCAGAAAGGGGAGGTTGGGGGTAAAAATTGCCTAAAAAAGTGTGACGTTATTTATGGACGAAACCTATTACAATTTTTTTATTCAGCTCTAATAAAACCTAATACATCTTTTTATACAAATGTACAAAATAAGAAGAAACTCTCAAACTGAAACTTGTACATTTTTTAGCGTGATGTATATTTTTACAGTAAATCGTGGGATATTATTTTATTCTGCAGCAATATTATTTTGATCTAGAGTGGATCATTTATTCCATTGTCACAATCTTTTGTTTCTTGATTTCTCATTTTTCTGCAGATTAAAATGATAGCTTGGGATTTTCTGTGTTTGTTTGTTAAAAAATAAGATTGCTAAATATTATTTGTAACATCGTTGTGAATTTGTGCCATTAGATTTTATCAAAGATAATAAAGTCTTCATTTCCTGTTCTGGTATTCTGGAGCTTTAATATTTTCACCCAAAGAGATTTTCATACCCAACTCAATTTTGCACAAAGCTCCTTAATTGTATAATATGTATTTAGGAAATTCTCTGTGGTCTGGGTGCGCGCAAGTCCTAAGATGAGCAAGGGCGTGGCTCAAGGCAGTCAAGTTGTGTGTGGGTGAGACAGTTCAAGGACTGGGATTGACCTATAACCTCACTACTCTTTATATTACTGCTATTAACTAGCCTTTAGTCAGCACTTTCATGTCCACATTTTGGAGTTTATTTGACGAGAACATATATGTAGATATCCCAAGCCATTTACGTTCATTTACGCTCTAGTTTTTTTGTAAACAACAAAGATTCCAAGTTTTTCACTTGCAAATGCTCATTCGAAGCAATATAGAAAAAATGTCACTTTCCCGAAACTATCAGATTTACGATTGTTGGAATCTTTAATCAGAGATGAAGCGATCAAGAAAATCCCAAATGAAAATAAAGTGAAGCAAATTGAGTTTAAATGAAGTAAGTTGTGAGCACAACTTGATCTTGTTTTCTGTATTTTAACGATAATGATGAGGTCATAAAACACACACACACACACACATTAGATGGTCTTCATAGCATGGAAGCCTGTCAGTGACATTTTCCAACAGTCGTCAGAGTTCTATTTATCACTTTAATTGTCTCTTTGTTCAGAATTGCAGTAGTGGTTTTAATCCAGGAAATCTTCGCTATAGTCAATTACTGAATTGAATTGAGAGTCTATTTTAACACAGATGATGAGTAAACGTTTCAATATAAAGTGAATGATTTAATTCACTCCAATATAATATCTCTTCATTTCACTCTTTTCCGACATTCATTTCACATCTCGATTCAGTATTTTGTTTATGTTTGTAGTCTTTTCCTTTCTGATTTTGAACACATTTTATATTTACAGCGTGAGTTGGTAATTTTATTATGATAAAGTGATTGTGCAGCTTGAAAACTAAACAAATTTGAAACTCCCTCAAAGTGAATATTGATTTTGATATCGGGAATAAAAAGTTAAAAAAAAACAATTGTAGCATTTCATTTCCAGAAAAGAAAAATCTAGTATTTCCTTGCAGAGAAAATTCTTTCACTGTGGGATTCTCTGTAATACCCTGGGGCACTTTCTAACTTATAGAATTTTTCTATTTTCTCTTTCTTTTAATGTTTTTCTTTTAAAAAGTAGTCACGTGGATTTTCCCGCACTTATTCTACAATCTTTTGTATGATTCTAATTAAAGTTTTTCTTGAATAGACCAAGTCCCTTGCTTCTTCATATTTCTTTAAATTATACAGGTTTATGTATATTCTTTTTTTGCTTTAAAAATTTTTTTCAAGGATCTTACCATAAATGCATGTATCTATTAATAATAAAACTATACAATTCTTGAAATTCAAAAGACTATAAATTTATTTTGATAGAAGATGTAATTAATTTTAGGCATTTTCATTTGAGGTGCAAAAAGTGCTGATAAGTTTTATAACATTCGTATGAATCCCCTCAAGTATACATTAAACGCTTTATACATAATGTATAAAGTGTTTTATGCATTACATGATCCATCTTTGACATTATATACTTTCACGATGCAATTTGGAATAAGATTTAAAAAACTAAAAGAAACTAAAACTAAATAAATAAATAAAATAAAAAAATAAAATAAATAAATAAAAAAAACTAAAGAAACGAAATAAACAATTTTATAAGAAAAAGTATTTAAATAATAATTTATCATTGTCAGGTTAATTCCTTTTCTTTTTAAAGCAACATATTAAGGCAAAAAAAAGATAAATAAAAAAACTAAAACTAAAAAACTAAATAAACAATTTTATTAGAAAAAAAGTGAAAAAGTATTTAAATACTAATTTATCATTGTCAGGTCAATTCCTTTTCTTTTTAAGGCAAAACATTCAATTAAACCTGTGAACATTATAAACATGAAATATTAATATGATGATAAATATTACGATGTGATTGAATTTTTCAGTAATTATGAAATTACTTTTACTTTAATGATCAGTATTTTAATGGGGGTGGTAAGCATTAAATCCAGCTGAATACAATTGTCAGGAATGCCACAATTAATTTCAACTATCACATTGACTTGAACAGCGAATATAAACTCGAATATAAACAATAAATTAGATTTGTTAGCAGCTCTGATGGTAGGAAAAGAGACATAAACGAAATACTTGAATACATAAACTTGGCACATTATCTTTAATTATATAAAAATGTTTCATTTCTTCCCAAGTTGTACGGGAATTTTTATTAAATATGTCTGGCTAGCGAACTTGGCTTTCATTTTTTGTCCCTGAAAAAGTGTTACTTCGATACGATAATTTCTTTGAAAGTTATCACGAAAAAGTTGACAGATAAACAGACAGATAACCTCGCCAAAACCTGATTTTTTATTCAGGAGGTCTTAAAATGTGAAGATTTATCAAAAAACGGGGAGGGATCAAATTTCAGTCCAAACCATTATACTGTCGTGTGATGAGTATGTAAAAACTTTTTGTAACACCCATCCTAAAGTTGAATTTTACATTAAATGCGCATGAAAACTTTAGAGATAACACAACTTTACATAATGTAAGGAACTTTACACATCGTAAGGATATATGCTAATGGATCCGGAATGTTGGTCATACAACATTATTCCAGAATATCGGATATACAACGTTCTTCCGGAGTATGGGATGTACAACTTTATTCGCGAATATCGGATATACAAAGTTCTTCCGGAATGTTGGACATACAACGTTCTTCCTGAATCGTGGATGCGTACAACGATCTTCCGGAATGTTGGATATACAACGTTCTTCTGGATTCTTGAAACTGCTGGACCCCAACCCTAAGAAGTCGAGTCGGATTCGGGTCTTGCACATGTCTAGTTCTCAGTTTCCAAGTGACCGGTGGTGACAGGACTCTTAACACCGTACTATTGTTTTCTGTGCGTTTGATTTAACTTTCTCGGATAGGTTTGCAAAAGATAGTGTGTGATACACGTGCGCGAAAGGTGATTTTGCACTCGTGTGATTTGCATCACGCACTCCTGAAATCACTTATATACTTTGCGACTTGTATCACAAATAACTATTGCTTCACCCTCAATAATTGCGCGCGCATGTTTTTGGAAATGTGGTAAGGATACTGAAAAAGCCTAATAGGAAATTGAATTACATCATTTTCTACTTTGCGAAACGTTGATTTTTTATTGAAAAGATTTAGGTATGAAGGGAGTTTAATATTTTGTAAAATGTTTTAATTTGGTCCAGCTGTTAGGGGTGTGCAAAATTTAAAAAAACCTGAACCTGACGGGTCGGGTTATTGGATTGTCGAGTTAACCCGACAACTCGACCCGAAAGTTCAATTTCAAAATTTCCAGAAATTTCTGGAAACTTACCGAAAATTTCTGGACATTTTTTAATTGAACTTTCGGGTCGGGTCGAGTTTTCGGGCTTTCGGGACGGGTTGGGTTGTCGGGTTATTGGTTCGGATTATCGGTTTAACACGACAAGCCGATAACCCGACAACCCGACCCGAATCATTTTGCACATCACTAATATTTATACATTGTATTTAGCCTTATGTGTCCATCATGATCACAATCACAACCTTTCCTCTCGGTTTATCTGTTTTTAAGAATTAATAATTACTCTAATAGAAACTATTACTTTCATTAGTTTACTCGCTAATACTATTTAAATAGTTATTTGGAATACTTAAAATTGATAAAGCTTTTCAAGATTATATGACTTCAAAAATAAATTATGTTCATCTAATTATTTCAGTTTAATTCCGAAAAAATTCATTGAAATAGTTAAAACAAAAAGCATTTAACTGTAAACTTTAGCAAAAAAATGTCATAAAACATCAGTATCACGCTAAAGTTGAAAGTTAAGTAGATTTTGTTTTAACTATTTCGATGTACTTCTTTGGAATTCCACTCAAATAATTTAGTTAGTGTTATCGCTAAGCTAGCTCTGAGTCTTAGCTGAGATCTCTTTATTGATATTTAGTTCAGCTTCTAAGCTGAATGATTCTAGCTGGTTTAAGCAGTTTTCGTCAGTTTTTCTAATCCCCCAACATATGTGTATAGTTGTACACTCCAGGCTTTCGCATTTCTTTCAGCCTTTCACGTAAAAAATCTGTAAAAATCATCGGATCGGATTCAGTGCCAATTCCTAACCGCTCATATCCACTGCCTTGATTGCATCTCAACCTATAGCCTCTTTGCACTTTCACAAATGAACAACTCCCGCACGTTCCCGCGCACCTTATACTCTTTGTCATTCCCTTTGAATTACAAAATCCTTTTGTAAAAATAATATGGGTAGATGAAATGAAAAATGAAAGCTTTGCAAAACTATATGGTTCAGGGAAAAAAATGTTGAAGACCTCTTTTAATTTTGACTCTTTTGTAGATGCCTTTCTGCTTTTGGAAGTTACTTTATCGACGATGTTGTTATATCATGGTACCTACTTGTTCCCTTTCTGAAATCCCGTCAGACTTTCCCTAATCACTTCTTTTTCTTCTCTGATGATAGCGTGCATTTTTACAGCCCACTCCTTGGGCATAAAATTTCTTATAAGGTCGATTCGATTCGATTATAAACTGTTCCAGACTCCTGAAGGCAATAATTTCATGCTGTTGCCATATTTAGGTCATGTGAGTGTGGCTGTAAGTAAAAAAAGCCCATAAATAATAATTAACGCAACATCAATGGCGATATTGCGTTGGGGGTTGATGTGAAACCAAGAGGGTTTGGGGAGATTTTCTGTCGACGAGCCTGTGTCGTGTTGGGAACACCTGAAAAGGTCGTAGGAAGAGTACAAATGGAAAAGTGGATGTCTGTGTAGAGGAGTCTGGGGCTCCGGTTATATCGACCGTCGTTGATACCGACTTGCGAAGCCCCATCCTTGAACATGCCTGGGCAAGGGCAAACCACTCCTGCAACCCACTCCCTCCTCTCTATCTTTTAACAAGGCAACCTGTGGCTCCGGTTGGTCTACTATGCTTTTTCCTCATTCCCTATACAATGGACATACACGTGCGATCGCCGCGCCGAGAGAGGTGCTAGAAGAGCGGTATTATCTTCTCCACGACATCGAGAACCATATATTATTTATCTTGGGAATATTATCAAGTCTATTTTTGGAAAGCAGCGAATTCCGTATACAACTAGTATAAAAGTATACTATATAGAGTCAGACACCAACAGAAAGGATTCAAGGTTTTTATCAGAGATGCGACGACGCTGACGTCTTGGGTATAATTAATGCCTCCTGAATAATCTTGGGGTAATCAATTAAAGTTCTATTAAGGCGCTTCATCTTGAGTGAAAATTAGCATTTCACTAGAGCTAATGAGCAAAACTTTTTCACCCCTTTCAAAGCGGAGGGGTCCGATTTCTATATATCAAAATAACAGAAGAATTCTTTATGATGGGTGCGCAGAGTTTTTTTATTCCTCTCAAGGCAATGTAAAAGTTACCAAGAGGTCTTGAGTTTGTTATGACCCACATCTCGTACGAGGCACGAACGACATACTTCCGGACTGAAAACGCTTTTTAGTATGCATCATAATAAAGCGGAAAGTAAACCTGCATGAGACAGCAGGAACTTTTTCAAGGTTCAACCAGGTCAGTTTATCTGTGTCTAATAGAGCTTTTAAGGTATACTTGTTGAAAATCAACATTTCCAAATTTCATGCTCTGAAAATTTCAGCAACATCAAATCTGGATTCAATTTTTTTTTTCCTAAAATGACTCTTATTTATTTCCTAATTAATGCACTTTGTAAAATACTGATGAGTCTTATGTATAAGAATACATATGTATTAACCTATAATAATCATTTTTATATTAACTGAAAGTTGTTTATATAATTTTTTAATGTCAGAATTTAAAGATTTTTCACGAGTTTGTGAGATGATTGAAAGAATGTTTTTACACTTTTGGTCTATAGGGAGGTCAACTTGTTGCCGTGTGGTTATCGCCTGAAGCACTGACAGCTCAAGTTCGAAATGTAACAGCTACAGGAACATAAAGCCCTGTACCACCTGTTGATATAAACGCAATATATTAACTAGAGTGTCGTAGTTTCTCTATTCTAATTACACTAGTTCGGCTTAATTGGATTGTGTATATTCAAGTTCAACTTTCCAACAACGAAATGAGAAACATCTCCCATTGATACGAGCATTCAACAATTAGTATGTTTGTTGGACCTGCATCGTAGACAAAGTTGTCGTGAAAATCGATACTATTGACACACAAATGAAATATATGAATTTCAAACAACTAATATAACTTTAAACCTCTCAATATCACTCGTTAAAGTCTCGATTCAAAATCAGTAGTATATTATACCCTCTGGAAAATTGTACCATTTTAAAATTTTCAATTCAAAAACAAAACAGTTTCTAAAAACATAAAATAATAAAATTGTGATGTACAATCATAATTTTAAAGAAAATCAAAATTTTGAGACTAAAAGTATTCATGTATACTAATAAAATATATACATACCTATAATAAAAAATAATATAAAATGAATATACATACAAGTAAAATAAACATTAAAAAGTGCAACTTTATATATGTACCCTTCGACTAACAAAAAACTTTTTCCCCCTGAACCCAAAGATTTAAAAAAGTAAAGGAAATAAATATTTCTTCCATATCAGATGGTAAGGATGGAAACTTTTTTTACATTGACTTCTTCGTCATTTTTCCATGAGAGACATTACCTTTACGACATATCGGAACAAGTGGGTCCGTAGTATGCCTGTCTCTCATGGACTAGGTTAATTTTTTAATTAAATTTTGTCTAGCCCAAGTTTTCAGAAAAAAACTACCGCAGCCCGGGTTCGAACCGGGAACTTCCTATTTCATGAATGATTTTTATTGCATTTCTAACGTTTAAAAATCGGTTTGGCTTTTGCGAACTTTGCGCCTAGAGTTCACTCAAAGGTCATGAAATTAAAAAGAGGTAAAAATCAGCAAATATAAAGAGCAGGGGAACCAGTCTAAATTTTTCCCATTTCTCTTATCTTTTTACATCTACTACGCAGACATTTTAATTTCTTTCCCTTTTTATTTTGACCTGACATCCTCTTTTTGCTCACTGTCACCCAGTATGCTTTTTTAAGGTGAGTGTCGGATAATACGCTCGACGACGGATTTAATTATCGAGGCTCAACCTTGTTTGCTTTATAATCTGCCTGAGGTTATTAACTGGAGGATAGAATTATTACACCTTTGCCGCCTGACATTATGCATATAACAAAGTGCAAAGTTCATCTTTTTTAAATTTTTTCAGATTAACACGATTCTTATGCTCATATTAATTATAAATAATATAATGCGTTATCGGAAAGTAATTTATTATAAAATAAAGCATTTCAGGGCTCGAGGTTGCGTTGGAAAAAATGAACCAATCAAGTTGAAAAAAAATCAAAAGTGTCAGGGGAGGTTTATTAATACCACAAGGATAAGAGAGATTTACTTAAAAAAGACATTACATTAGTTACATCAATTTCTTATTTTAGAGATGAACATAATAATGTATTCAAGTTAACTTTAATTTAGTTTTTTTTTAACTTTCAGAATGTCCATCGTCGGAGGATGGAATGGAAAGATTTGCGTGTCCAACGCCAGATCGAATGGGTAGATATCGATGTATCGATGACCACGTTCTTTGTGACGGTTTTATAGACTGTCCAACGGGAGAGGATGAAGACAGACAAGCTTGTATGTTTTACAAAACTGTAAGTTTTAAACAAATTTATTAATTTATTTCGTATTTAAAAAGAATGTGAGTTGAATCAATTAAATTTTTTAAACTGCAAATAAAAAAATAAAAGTCTTATAGGTAGGAATGACTTAATTTTATTTTGTGCCTAAATTTAATTACCCAGGCGTTCAAGACAATAAAGTGGTTTAAATTTAGTATTTTTTTAATTTGATACCGAAATTGAGACTTGATGATTGGGGCATTTTTTTAAGTAGAGACAAGACTTGCATGAAAGTAAGACACTTTTTAGGCTGAAATTAAGTTTATATTAGGTACACTGAATATTAGTCTATAAAATAATTATTTTTATAATTAGTTGACTAATAATTGCTTAGGAGGATATATTTATGTGTCATCCTCCATATTTAGTTTGAAGAAATTTTTGTTGATCAGTAGGGTCAATAGAAAACAAATTTACAATTATTTGCGCAACGTTTCGTCAGCCTGGTTTGTTTTACGCTTTTACGGAAGCTTTGAAAATGGTCGAATATGCGCGAGTATATTGAAATAATGGAAACATTGATTGATATTCCAGAGTTAAATTCGATCTGGGGCGACGTGGATGAAAAAGTAAAACGAAGTTTTAATTTGTTTACCAGAACTTGTGCGCGCGCCAGTAACTATTATTGAAATGTGGAAAAAGGCATCAGAGGAAGCAAAAGAACAGACCTTTCGTTTGGCAAGGGCAATTTGAACTTTTGCACCGTTGCATTCTAAATTTCGTTGAACAAAAATTTTTGAAATTTAACTATTTTGTTTACATGCGTAACTAATTTGCAACTTGCTGTTTGATTAAACAAATTTTATTCTTCAGTTTTTATGGTTAATGTCGTATGATAGAAATATTCCACCAATTGAAAGGTTAATACTGAATTTATATTATGTACAGTAAGATCCATTGGGAAGTAATCAGTTGTGAGACAGATGCTTGTAAAACAAATTTCAGTCGATATTGCTGTCTTACTTTACTGACTACTTCCCAATGAACCTTACTGTATAAATCAATCAACTCAGTTTCCATCTTCGCGCACTGACAATGAATTTAACGAGAGAATGAAATTTTTGCTCTCACGTTGTAAAATCGTGTTTCACGCTACCTTTAACAAGCATCATGTATTCAGTATCCTTTTTTATGGAAGTGGTTTGCACGAGCTATCGTGAATGACATGGATAGAATGCTTAACAGTTTATTGAAATACTCGACATTCATGCATATTGTGTTGGCTCCATTGAGAAAAAGAGAATCCAAACATTTTACAGGGAGGTCAGGTTAACAAAAGAATGTAGTACAATTTATCCAATGATGATAAAAGTATGTTTCTCTTTTGCGTCTGACAATAAAGTAGTTGTCATCACTGTCTGACTACAAATGCTATTACTACTGAAGCCGGATAGCGTGAACGTTTATGGAACACTTGCCTTATATAATTTAATATTCAATTACCAAGGTCGGGAATCATGTTACTATTTTATTCATAATCGTTTTTTCTTTTCTTATCCATTTTACTATTATTTTTATATATTTTTATAGAGAATTTGATATTGAGTCGAGTGCCAGAATGTTCTCTCTTTAAATTTCTTTTGATTCAATTTTTAACATCTTAGAGGCGCATTAAAGATTATAATTTACACAACCATTAAAAATTACTTTTTCTTTACTTTTAAAAATATAAAAAAACTTCTAAAAATTAATTCAAACAAGAAGTCTTGGCAAAATTTTGTTATAAAAAGATCAAAAGGGTCTACCTTGGAAGAGAAGGGATGGTGAGAGGGGGGAGAAGGGGAGGAGGGAGAGAGTAAAAGTTTAATGTAAATTTTTGGGGCAATCCTTGGAGCAAACGAAATGAAATATTAATGAATATAAGGCTTGATGTATGAGAGTAAATTTTTATACTGTACCCTCACGCTGGCAAAGAACTAAAATTGGTTATTCTCATGGGATTTTCCTTTCTGTAAACAATGTTTAATCATGACCTATTCAATCATATGTAAATTGTACGATGAGGTGGAAAATTATTTCCTTTTCATATTGAATAATTGATTCAGAATAAATAATGCGTAGTAAGCAATGCAAATAGAATATTATTAGATAAATTTTTATTTATATAAATAAAATTTTTAAACACACAAGTCTTGATAAACTTCAATTGCATTACTATTATTCATAATAGTAATACAGAGTCGAAAATACCATAGAATTTATTCTATATTCATTAATGTTCGAACACAAATTTTCGGAACTTTTAAGTTATGAAAGTAACAGAAACTTTTATAAAATTTAAGATACTTTCCAGAAACCGTATCTAAAAATTACCAAACTGTAACTGAATTTTCCTAAATTTATCTTAAATTTACCAAATTGTAACTGAAATTTACCAAACTGTAACTAAATTTTCACATGTAACTGCTTAAAGCTTCAGTTACCTGCACGTAAAATTGTTTTTATCATAGTTTCGAAATTTTAAGTTACAAGTTTCAGAATTTTCAGTTACAAGTATCGTAAAATTACCAAAATGTAACTGAATTTTGAGTTACTTGTAATTGAATTTTCCTAAATTTTTCTTAAATTTACCAAATTGTAACTGAAAGTTATCAAACTGTAACTGAAATTTCAGAAACGGTAACTGCATAAATCTTCAGTCTCATTTTTCTGAAAATTTCCATGGAAATTTCTAACAGCCTTGTAGTACAACTTCCAATTAAATTTTTGTGGGGGATAAGTAAAATCTCGGAAAAAATTAACAAGGAAACATTGTTTCTCCACAATCAGAGGTGATTTGCATCAACTTCATCAAGAATATCTTCTATCGACCTGGAAGTGTTATGGTAGTTCCGGTATGTTGGAGGTGGGGAGGTGCATGGCGATAACGATCTCGACATATTAGTCACCTACGCGTTGGTGCTTTCACATGATGATGAAGGTCCTGAATAGTGTAATTTTCAACAGCGTTGGCTAGTGATTGCGAACATAGAAGGCTCCAGAGAAATCAAGTTCAGCTAGTTGACTAACCTTCCAACTACATATGAAACTTGATTACAATACCCTGAACAAGTTCAGAACAAACGAGAAAGTAGTCTATTATTACAGGCTCAGGCGCATTGCGTACATATGTTACTTTACCTTACCCTCTAAGCTTATAACCAACTTGCTATTTTTTCAGGACTTTGGTATCTGACGCTTGATTATATTATCTCCTATTCTGAGAATTCATGAATCTCAAACAAATCTATAGAGACTGCTTTGCGCCTTCGAGCTAAAGATGAAGTTGTCCAATTTCTCCAAGAGGTGCTTCTCCTTATACGTTAAAAGTTACTTTGGAAACCCAAATTTGCTTTTGGCTATGTTCTACCCACTTGTGAGAGTTACTATTCATATTTTGTAACTGCATTTTCATTGCAACTTGAAGCCTTATATTTCTTTTATTAAATTAGTTTTCACTCAACGAGTTACGGATTCAAGTTTCATAGTTCGTCCCCTATACTTGTAAGATTTCTATCAATATTATAAATTTCTTGAAAAACTGTTGGAAACTTTTCAAATATTCTACACCGAAAAAAAATCTAGTAAAATTAACTAGTTCAATGGTTGGCTACAGGGATTACTAGTTTTTCTAGTCAAATTAACTAAAAATCTAGTTGATTTAACTAACTTCTAGTTAATTTAACTAAACAGTTGATTTTACTAGTTTTTTAGTTAATTTTACCAAAATTAACTAACAGTCCTACTTTTTTTCGGTGTAGAGTCTTCTAAATACTCCATTATTATTTAGACTTTTTCAAAATCTTCCACACTGTTTCCTTGTCTTTAATAAAACATACTCTACTGAAACATACTCAGAAAAATATCCGATTATTCTAACAAGGATTCTGGTTAGACTCTACTTAACATTCTTTTCCGGTTGTCTTAATCATAATTTTGGTTATTCTAATCAGATTTTCTAGTTATTTTTGCGAATTACTCAAAATTCTGTCAATTCTAAACAGAATTCTGCTTAAAAAATCGGAAAAGAATGTTAAATAGAGTCTAATCGGAATTCTGGTTAGACGAATTTTAACCAAACATTTTTCTGTGTGCATATTGTGTAGATTCTTTTGTAAAATCTTCCAGATTTCGTTGCATAGAATTTTACAGAATATTCTTTATTTTCTATATAATGTTATCTTTTTTTAAAAATTCGCCAATTTAAAAAAATCCTATTTACTTTTGATTAGTTATAAAATACGTCAAGTATACATCGTATGGTTTATATCTCACATGTACACCTTTCTCAGGTTTTTACATTTTTTTAAGTCCCCTCCATTTCCTTATAATAAAATACAGTGTACTGTAAATCTAGACAAATGATAATAGTGAATACTCTTGTTAATTTTGGCGTTAATCACACATTTGACATTTGTAGGTAAAAAAGTACTATCCCGAGTAAAAATTCTTCGACTTGGGTTCGACTTGATTCGTCTTCAGTTCGACTTCAAGACGGCGATGTCTAGCTG
>JBAGKK010511400.1:0-13958 GCA_037177015.1 Euceroptres primus | reverse complement strand
AAAAACTGTTTCACAGAGTTATGAGGCACATTAAGAACATTAATGTCACGCAGTATCAAGCAGATCGGTTCGGGTCCGAAAAACGGCCTTATTTAACCGAACTGTCTGAGCCTGAGGAGAGAGCAGTGGTGGGAGAAATGCCACATCTGGCTTTTGAGAAGAACTCACCTTCCTGTGCAGGCCTGCTCTAGACGAAAGTAGTAGACCGATTACAGCGTTCTCAATTCCGGGTAGAGGACTTTTCCAGTATAAACGCATGCCATTCGGTTTGGCGGGTTCCTCAGCGACGTTCCAGGGCATCATCAGCCCAGATATGCGTCGCCATTGTTTTGCCTCTTGGACGATATCATCGCACACTGGGGCGAAGTTCAAAAAAGCTGGTCAAAACATGAAGGTCTCTATAAAAATTCATGAAATTCTGTGCGTGGCGGTTTTCTAGGTCGCTGATCACGGATCCGAAATCAGATTTCCAAAAAAAAGACAAAATGGCGGCCTTAAAATGGCGGACCACTTTTGTTAGCCCTTTAACTGCCGACCTAATTTCAAGAAACATACCCAGACTGTCGAAAATTCAAAATTGCAGTTCAAACTACTGATGGAGATTTTCTGAATGTAGGTTGAGAACTGATCTAGAAAATGTATGTCAATCAACATTTTCCCTTTTGTTATAAACAATTTAGTGAACAAATGTCGTTTGAGGAAATGTAAGTGTGATAAAGTCTAATTAGAAACTTACTGGAAATAAACAATATATTGTCATTATTTAAACAATTTTTATAAACAAATGCACATTTGGAACATTATCTAATAAATATAATGCGTTAATTCTGCAGGTGTGACTGCAGATATCTTGTCGATGGTTCTCTTGAGTGATAACTTGATATGATACAACAATTGTTAATTGCTTGAACAACCTTAATTAACAAATGCACAACTTTGTCAGTTTTCACTGCACAGATTTCGTTGTTCCACAAAATCAATCAAAATTACCTTGCTTTTGGCTTAGTACTGTCACAAACCCCCATTGGACAACCATTGTTGTGTTATACACAAAGTTATGTATTTCTTAGCTGAAACTGTCTAAATAATAAACAATGGTTGTCCAATGGAAATTTGCGACAGTACTAAGCCAAAGGCAAGGTAATTTTAGTTGATTTTTTGGAAAAAAAACTGAAGCAACATAAAGTAGCGAATTCCCAAGAAACCGCATTTGTTCACTAAATTATTTATAAAGAAAAGAAAATGTTGTTTTTTTTATGCGTGCGTAAGAAATGCTACTTGAAACGTCTGCTTATCAAGCGCAAAATGATAAATTCCCCATGAAACCATTATTGCAGTGCGTTAATATTGGGTTAGCTTTATTTGACCGAGGACATCCCCTCTTTAAGAAACCTCCGTAATTTCGTCAGTTTTTGCGAATCTCTTACCATTTTCGGGATATTTCTAAACTTTTAAAACTGTTAATGCTAAAACTTCAAATGCTTCGAATTTGGTACTTTTTACTGCAAATTCGGATTCCATGACTGTCTCAACACATTTTCCATTCATTACGTGGTTTCTGATATTATTGGAATTTGGAAGAAGTGTGTATTGAAGTAAAAAGAGTGGTTTTTTTCACCAGAGTGAATGACAAGGGATAGGCTGTATTGACAGTCTTAGAAAACTTCTGTTTGAATTCTAGTGAATATTTTCTTGAATGAAAACTGAGTGTTAGTATATAAAACAATAAGTAAACGAATTTAATCCAGTAGGGGTAGTTTTTCTAAATTCAAGGGTGATTTTCAAGGGTTGTAACTACATGAATATTTTATATAATATCTATATGTCTCTAAACATTTTTTCGCCCATCACGTGGGGTGTGAAATTATTCGCAGTTGGGAATAATGTGTATAGAAGTAACAAGAGTGGTTTTTTTCTCATCAGAGTGGATTACAAGGAGTAGAATATATTGACAGTCTTAGAAAACTCCTCTTTGCATTCTAATAAATATTTTCTTGAATGAAAACTGAGTGTTAGTATATAAAACAATGAGTAAACGACTTTTCTCCACTAAGGGTAGTTTTTATGAATTCTAGGGTAATTTTCAAGGGTTGTAACTACATGCTAATTTTTTAAGATGCCTCAACATCCTTTCTCATCCACCATGTGAAGTGTAAAATTATTGCAATTCGGGAAAAGGGCTTAAAACAGTAAAGTACTTTATGGCAAAGTTTTTCAAAAAATCGGGAAAAACGCGGTTTTTGAGCATCTATATTAATTTTCAGACACAAAAATTGTTAAACCGACTATGGAATCGTGATTAGCATATCCTAAATTATATATAAATACTCCTTATTATCAATTGGATCACCTGTAGATTTAAATACACTTAAATATTTCATGGCAAAGATCTTTTCCATCGGCAGTCAAGGGGTTAAAAATAGCTTTATCTTTATCATCGTCCGTCTAAAAATGGCGGACGACTTTTGTTAAAAATAGCTTCATCCACATTAAAATTACTGTAAGAGGGTTTTGGAGGTTGCTGATTAAGA
The DNA here is from genome assembly GCA_037177015.1 of Euceroptres primus. Lineage (NCBI taxonomy): Eukaryota > Metazoa > Arthropoda > Insecta > Hymenoptera > Figitidae > Euceroptres > Euceroptres primus. The sequence continues at coordinate 11,427 of JBAGKK010511400.1, read as the reverse complement.
ATCCGGGATCAGATTTCGAAAAAACTAAATGGCTCAATAAGGTTTTTCTTTTATGTCACTGATAACAATTCTTTTGGAGGGCTGGTAGGCGCAGGTAGAGGCTGCACTTTTCGTTCATGAAATCGTCACTATCTATCTACGTTTCAATCTTGGTAATGGCTGCACTTTTCGTTCATGAAGCTGTCACTATCTATCTACGTTTCAACCTCTAGTGCTCCTGCGTCACTACAATGAAGGACCTCTGCAGCGCCATTTGTAGGTTAGCAGCTGTACTTTTTGGTGGAATCACTGCTCTCTCACAATTGTGGGAGAGCTGCTGCCCCACAGAAGGGAAAGTTGTTGTTCTGAATAGATAAAGCTGCGGCGAGTCATATGAACTGAAATTTGACTGTATTTCTCAATGAATAATTCGATTGTTTTGATATTTTTAAAATTTTTTTTAATTAATAAATATCTTTTGAAGAATTTGTTTACTTTCTTAAAATTATGCGAAATTATGTAAAAGTCTATGAAATCTGTGAATCAGCTTTTAAAAATTTTGAATCCTTAAAATTTCTTGAAATTATTCAACTTGAATGTTTGGACAATTTTTTTCCATTCTTTAATTTTCTTAAAATAAAATTTCGTGTTTTATCATTTATGTAAATCTCTTAATATTTTTGCATATTTTAAATTTCTTTTATTGTTTTCAGTTGTCATTTTTTTTCGAAATTTTCTTGAAAGCCATAATGTGTTTGGTATTCTTTTAAACACTTTAAAATATTTTTAATGTACTTTGATTTTCTTAGATTCGTTGAAATGCCTAGATTTTTTAAAAATGGCATATTTTTCAAAGTTTGCTAATAAACAATGCAAAAAGTAAAATTTCGACAACAGAAACAATTTCCCACCTTACTCGGCAGTGACGTCTTTATGTGCACATTTTTAAATAACTAAACAAATTCTTCCTTTGTGTTTCGTACTCCGGATATAAAAATTTTTGCCAACACAAATTTGTGATTTTTTTTTTAAAATTTGTACACCTGCCCATTGGGGCACTTTTTGTTCAATCCAGCTTACCGCACAGAGGGTTAAGAATCGTGAAAGGTAATCGCAGGCGTAGCGTGTTGGTTACAGTTTCTAGTAGAACATTAAATAAAAATACTGTAATTTAAATATGAACTTTATTTTTTTCAAAGCATTCACTTAAAAAATAAATTACGAAAATTACAATCCGTATCGCGTGGCAACAAAATGGCAATTTTTCCTTTTTACTGACAGGCAAGGAGGGATGTTTGGTATATTTTTTTGATTTACATATTTTGTTTCATTGTTTTCTTGATGAATGTGCAACTACTCTCCCTACTTGAAGGAGCGCTGCGTTCCTTCTATGTACGTAGGTCAACTGCTCCACTAAAAAGGGGCAGCTGCTCACCCACGGAGGGAACGCAGCGTGCCCAAATGTATAGTCGCGCAACTCTCCTCCGCTTAACGCAACAGCTCTATATATAGGGGCAGCATCTGCACCAAATTTCTTTCCGTGCACCATCTCTCCTATGTGCCGTGCTTCAGTTGTGGAGGAAGAGGTCATATGTGGCCATGGTGCCCCAAAGAACTCACCTTATTCTGTGAGAAGTGCGGGTTAGAAGACTTATACCAACGCGACTGCCGTTGCGTTGGTATACCGAGCGGCATGCCGCGACACCGCCGATACTAGCACCGATGACTAGTCGATATGTGTTTCCTTCAGTTTTTTGTTTTGATTTTCTAAGTTCCTGGCGAAGACACCGGTCTGTGTATAATTCCTGGGGAAGGTCTTCCACCTGTTCACGGCAAAGCCGTTTAGATGTACTTTTGAGTATTTTTACATGTTGTTAGAGGAGCTGAAGGTTCGCTCACAAAGCGGTAGTTTTTTTGCTGCCCATTTGTAGATCACTAACTTGAGCATGGATTCGAAGAGCCGTTTACTTGAGAGAGCGGTCTTGACATTTTAGTAACGAATCCCATGGGCTTCTTCTAGGGGAGGAGGAGTTGTAGCGTTACAGTTTTTAACTGCACGTTCTGTAAACAGCTCTTCTTCCTTTGGTTGACACCCTTATCGAAAAAGGCTTGACAAGAAGGAACCTAGACTTTCTGTAACCGCGTTACTGCGCCGAAGTAGAGAGGAGCGACGGTGTACGTCGTTCCACGAGCGTCAGGCCCCGGTCTTCCATGTCGAGCCTTGTTAAAAAAGAGACGTGCTTTCTTGTCCGTGACATTTTGGGAGAATCCTGTGTGAGTTGCGACGAGGATGGAAGCTACTTCGTGTACACAAGGATTTCTCTACCTCTGAAGTCCACCTGGTCACAGAGCGGCATATTCTGTTCGGTAAGCGGCTCTTTAAAAAAGGTTCCGTTAATTCAAAGATAACATTTTTGGCGTGGTCTGGTTGTAGCGTCGGTGGACGCCATTTTCAGTCGACCAGACTCACTTTTGTTTTCCGCCGTGAGCGTACGATTATTGCTTCCTAAGTTAAAGATTTTTTCCTATAAAGCTGTTCTTCTTGGAAATTAGTAGTAGAGTAACTTTTCTTTAGAACTTGATTTGCCCTGGGTTAGTTTTCACCGCGACGAGAGCGGCATGATTTTGTAATTTAAATTCTCGATCTTGATGTTCTTTTTGTGTTATATTCCACCTATTTTTTTGTGAAGCTAACTTTAGTGCATCATAAAATAGAGCGACCTCTCCGCATTATTAAATAGCCATTGTATAATATAGTGACTTTTCCGCCAAATAAAATAGAGCGGCCTCTCCGCATAGTAAAATAGAGCGGCCTGTGGAAATTATATAACAGAGTGGCTTCTCCGCATTCTGCCTCACGTTAGGCGCCATTTTGTGAGCAAGCCTGGTCAGTCTTGACACGTAAATGGCTAAAAAATTCTAGAAAAATCAGACAGAATACAAATGAATTTAGATAAAACTCTCGAAAAAAATACGGCAATAAAATTTATTTACAAAAAGGTTAGCATTTTAGGATAGATAATAATCTGTAGGTTCTTGATTAAAGCCACGTGGCCTGAAGGCTGATTCTACACAATGCAAATTATACTACTTTTAGTATAACGAAAGCTTTTACTATAATATTGAAGATAAATATCGAGGTAACACAAACTGAAAATACGAAGCAATACAACCAAAAGGGGCACTTTCAAACAATTGGAAGAAGCGTGGTGGAGGTTACCATAACCTCTAAATACTTTTATGTGACTCCGGTGCATTTACGCGTTTTTACGCGACAGCGTAGTGTATCGCAATGTTGTACATTACGATACAGCGGAGTGCAATGTAAAAAGTGATAAATAAAAGTGAATAAGTAAATAATAGATAAATAAAAGTGAATAAATAAATTTTGGATTGGTTCAGGATGAATTTCGATCTAAAGCTTTCGCTAGAGATGTGCAGTAGTGGAGCATATTTAAACTAAATGTGCATAAACCGTGTTAGTGCATGAGTATAACATAGCGTTATCCTTTACATGATAGACCTCACGCAAAAAAAACTTGTAAATGCACCGTCGTCAAACAAAATAGTATATGTGCCAATGCGCACAATTCGGGTCTTCACGCGACTCGCTTACAATGCTCGCAGGACTTATCTCGCCTCGGCTTCGATCGTCCTGCGAGCATTGACGCTCGTCGCGTAAAGGCCCTCATTCTGCGCCTCGGCGCATAATATACTATTAAAAGATCCTTAACCCTTTGCGGCATACATTTTTCTATTAAACTAATTTTACGAGTATATGCACTTTAGGGGGTTTTCGGGGTCATTGATCACGAATCTGAAGTCAAATTTCCAAAATTCAAAATGTCGGATCCAAAATGCGGACAAATTTTAAAAAAGTTGTTGGATTTTCATAAAACTGGTTACTTGGGGGTTTTTTAGGTCGGTGATTACGAATCCGGAGCCTGATTTGCAAAATTCAAAATGACGGATTCAATATGGCGGACGGGTTTTCAAAAAATTAATGGATTTACATGAAACTTTGCATCTAGGAGTTTTCGGGGTTATTAATTTTAAAAGTTAGGTTAAAATAAATAATTTCGATTTCAATTTGGCTGTGAAAAATGAAGTTCAGTATAAAAGTTGCATCTTTGATTAGTTTCATTCATTATCTCTTACCCGTAGAATTAATTTGTTTTCAGGGCGTGAACAGCATTTTCGAATTTTTGCAAGTTTTTTTTTGCAGAAACAGCCACTTTCAATTCTCATCAGTTTTTTATTTGTTGCCTTTAATGTAAATATACGTTGAATATAAAAATATTGTTTTTGACTTTGACCCTCCTTTCGCTCTTCATTTGTTTCTTCACGGTCCGGCCAGTGACGGCTGACAGTAGCCAATAGTGCTGCGATTCAATTCCGCCGCACTGCTCCGGCGGCTTACTCTAGTCCGGACTTTACTTATCAGTCTTTTGTTATTCATTTGTTGCCCTCGACGTAAATATATGTACAGTATAGGAATATTGTTTTTGACTCTAACCTGTCTTTGGTTCTTCATTTGTTTCAAGTAGCGTATATTTACTTTCTGTACAAGCATAGCGTCTTTGAACTCTCACCAGTCTTTTTTTTTCATTTGTATCACTTAGCGTCAATTAGCGTTTAGTATAAGTTTTTAGCACATATTTTATAAAAGTTGAACTTATTTTTTCCTCTAAATCAATCTATTGAACTGAAGACATGGAAGAAGAAGTAGAGTTGGCTGATATTCCAAGCGATACTGAGTCTATTGACAACTTATATGACTCTGATTTTGAAGATGATAATGACTGGACTAGAAGGGAAAAGCGAGTAGAAGTAGCGTATATTTATAATGAAATTGAAGAATGTCGGTAGGTTGCCGAGAATCGTAATTCTGTTGTTTCTGATGAGGATGATTCCACAGATGATGAGATTTTAGTGAACGATGAAATGTGGGTAAAATTGGGAAAAGTAAAAAATGATGCTCCGTTCATTAAAGATATTGAGCCTAACATTCCTGATAATGTCAGATCACCATTAGAAATATTTCTTTGTTTTTTTCCAGATGATTTGATGGATTTGATTGTACAAGAAACAAATCGTTATTTGAAGCAGAAGCAATATAAACATGCACCTGCAACAAAGGAGAAATTGCTGATTTTTTTAGGCACTAATATTCTAATGGGAGTAAAAAAGTCTCGTTCATATCGAGATTGCTGGTCTGCTAATTTTAATTTAAATGATCCGTACATACGCTCGTTGATGTCAGTCATTCGTTTCGGATTTTTTTGGTGATATACATATTACTGATAACAGTAAAGAACCGAAAAAGGATGAAGCGAGTTATAATAAATTATACATATTGCGACCTCTTCTGGATAAATTGAATCAAAGTTTCAAGAAGTGTTGGAAACCAAGCAAATATCAAAGACGAATCAATGATAAAATTCAAAGGTCGTAGTAGCATGAAGCAGTACATTTGTGAATTTTAAATATATACAGGGAAAACTGAAAGTGCCGGAAAACAATTCGGAGCAAGAGTTGTAAAAGATCTTACCCTAGAGTTAGTAGGTAACAGTCACCACCATTATTTTGATAATTTTTTCACAGGTATGGTCTAATGATATCCTTGAAATAGGATAAAATTTTTGCTTGCGGTACTGCACGTCAGAACGGTTCAAGATTGCCGAAAGATGCATCAAGGGCAAAGCAATTTCAGGACATCTAATACGGGCATTCGTTGGAATGAATGGATGAACAAAAAGGTTGTCTGGGTACTGCTAAGAGTAAGCTGGGATTAGCTGAAAGTCTTTTCTGAGAATCGATGTCTCTGCAGTTAAAATCTGAATCTGATTTGTAATCAGCGACCCTTAAAACCCCTAAATACGAAATATCATAAAAATCTATTTATTTTGTTAACATTTTTGCGAAATATTCGATCCTCCATTATGAATTTCTGAAAACCGACTTCAGTTTGCCATATTAGATCCGCCGTTTTAAATTTTTCAAATTTGACTTCAGATTTGTTATCAGAAACCCCAAAAAGCCATAGATGCCAAGTTTCATGAAAATCCATTAATTGTTTAAAAACTCTTCCGCCATTTTGAATCCGCCATTTTAAATTTTGCAAATCTGGCGCGGGATTCGTAATAAGCGACCCGAAAAACCCCAAAGTAACAAGTTTTCTAATTTATCCAATACGTCGTTCAAAAATGAATTGTTTCGTAAAAAAGAGCGTTTTTCGAAATCTGGTTCATGATTTTTTTACATTCTTCAATGCTTCAAATACGATATCAGTAAGGATATTACTTCATAAACATTGAATCCAGAGAAAAAAGTTGTGACTAAAGAGGTGGTAATCTGGGTTACCACTACGTCGCAAAGGGTTAACTTGGTATTCACTTCTCACCAAATAAATATAATCTTTACCTGTGACATTGTGATGTTGAGATTTATTGTCTAAATTATACTTTCCTTGAATGTTACTAAAAAGATCTCGAGCCAGTTAAATGCTTCTATCAGTTGAGAGTCCCAGAACAAGAGTGATGACAATGGACGCCACCGCATGAAGTGCGAGGTCCGGAACTTAATCTCACCAATAGGAGACCGGCGATTAGGCCACGTGACCTCTTGAGAAAATAAATACTTGTTATCGATAATTATCGATAATTAATCTTGCTTCTCGATTTACAGTATAATAATCAATTAGAAACTTATGATTAAGCACAAGGTTTTCAGAACAGTAGGTCCGCTCGAATAAATGAAAAATATATTCAAGTTCAACAAATTAGAATAGTTTTTAAAATTACCGAGAGTACTCCTTTTAGAATAGTTGGACTTATTGTCGCAAATTTGAAAGCGCCAATTCAAATCCATCGTGATCGTCTGCGAGTGCCGGTCGGTGAAAAAAAGCTGCCCCCTCCACGTCACCGCAGACTGCCTCGATCCTTCACAATCAATCAAACACGATTATAAGCAATAAACTTACAATGTATTGTTATGTAAGATTTATAAAAAAATACTACCAATCTTCTTCTATGCTCAGGCAAAAATTGCGCTTTATATGTTTAAAATTGTAGCAGCAATAACTGTTTTTGAAAATAAACTATCTTAGCAACAAATCGATGTACAACAATTCTTTTTTTAAAACATGTGTAACACTAGCACTTGCCAAATTGTTTTTTACCCTGATTTCATAAGGTGAAAATTAACGGAGCTATTTCATTTGTGTACGAGGCAAAAACTTTTATGCAAGTTAGTTATGAAATCTCGTTTTGTACGAAATATCGAAATATCGCTTTGTTGTAAAATATACTTGATAGTAAAAGTCTTCTAGAGTTGAAAACGCTAACCGTGGTTGATGTCTAAATGGACAAAGGCTCACAAATGACATGGAAAGAAAGTCATTTAATTATTTTGGGCTCAAGTTTTGCACACATAGAGTAATAAGAGGCATATTTTCTGAAAGTGTCGAAATTGTTACTCGATTGTTGCAAAAATCATTTCCTGCTTAAGAAAAGGCGATTTTTGACGATTTTATTTTTTCTAGAAGTAAACAAATAAACGATTCTTATCGTGTCATCGCATTTTGTAGATCTCTCTAAAGCCTACATTTTTTAACTAAGCTTTTTTCCTGTCAGATAAACAAGTTTGTTGCAATTAACAAAACACTTATTTTTTCTACATTCAGCGGTTGTTTAAAAATAGAATTGGCGCGCCGATTACTATTCACACACATAGGTTTTCGTTTTAGATATCAACACTATAAGAATCCAAAGTTAAATTTCTGTTATGCAAAACTGGCCACTTTTTCGGTAAGGCGAGTGGACTAGAAGCATAATAGTCATCTCTGAGCACCCCCCACAAAGTCCCTATGAAAATTTTGATTTGAGTTTTTACTAAATGAGCCTTTGATTTCTGTCGTGCAAAACTGACCACTTTTTCGGTAAGGCCACTGGACTAGAAGGGTAATAACCACTTTTGAGCACTCCCCACAAACTCTATGTCAAAAATTTTTTTGTCGATCCACCCTAGTATCTCGTAGAATTACCTAACTTTGGACACTGACCCTAACTTCGGACAACCATTATTCTTAGGTTTATACTAATTTTGAAATATAAGACTAACTTTTCACAACATTCCAAGCTTTGGGCTTTTAATTTATGTCACTTTTATGCCATTTAATTATCTGTAAACAAAGAAAAATGGGTGTCCCAAGTTTAAGGCAGTGTCCGAAGATAGGTACTTCGGTACTCAGAACAGCATAACACAATTAAGCGCTCACACATATCTAAGTGATACGTACAAAACTTGCCAACTTTGATGCTTATTATCTTTCGTTGGAATCTTTAAATTTCAGGAACAGTTAGATATCACTGTTCTATTTATTTAGTAAAAATATCAAAAATATTTGTCGAAAAATGGATTTGCGAGTGTACTTGCTTAGGAAGAGTTGGTCCGATTGCCACCAATGCAGAGCTTTCTATTGGTTCGCATCGGATTCAACAATTAATTTTTTCTATAAGGGCGATAATTTGTGACGTTCTAACGTCTCGCGCGTCCTTAATACGTGATATTTGGATACAAAGAAATATTTTCGTAACATGTTTTTATTTATATGTCAAAAAGTTGTAAAATTCAAGTCCCGACACTTTTAAACCTTTATATTATTTAATATGTTTTTTTGAATAATAGTTTTTAGAAATAATAGTCAAAATGTCCACTCGGTAACCTGTCCCTAAACACAGATTCACAAACTGCAATTGAGAAATAATGACAACAAAATTTTATAAATGATTGATACTGATACAAGTCATTTGTGTTGAGTTAAAGAATCTAAAAATTATGAATCTAGATAAATATTTAAGATTTAAAGGTCTTTGTAAATGTTTAGAAGTCTGTCCCTGAAGTTTCATGTCCACTCAGTAACCCTCATATTTTAGGTTAGATTTCGGAAAAAATCACTTAAGAAAATCTAAAAAAATCGAAAACTCATTGCTTTTAGTCTTATGCAAATGCTCATATAAACATAATCATGTTCATTGTTCGCAACTTAAAAAAATGTCAACAAATTGTGCACTGTACTGTTTATAATAATGTCCACTCGGTGACCGATTTTAACCAATGGTAGTTAAATAAAATGTATTTGAAAATCTAGAAACCCAGTCACATAGAGCGTGAAAAATAAAATTTCTGCAGTATCTTTAAAAAATTTTATCTCTACTCTGTATATTTATAAGATGATTTTGAAATGTATTTTTCTGCGTTTATTGAATGGCCACTCGGTAAGCTTCCTAACGTGTAAATTATTTATCCTCACTACAAAAATGATTCTTGATCTCTTAAATTAGAATTTTCTTCCTATTTCGGATTAGAAATAATGGAAAAGAATTCTTCAGCTAGTTCTGAGAAGTTTGTTTTTTCAAAAAAAAATAATCTAAATTTTACAACTTTTTGGCAACGACCCATATATTATATTAAAACTCGTTAATAACTCTACTTATTTGTTTTCAGTAATGCGGACTACAGATACTACAAACAATCTACGTCACCTCTGATCCCAATTCCACCATCGATTTACGTAGAGGTACCTAAGTTCCTGAAATTCATTCTCTGTTGCGAATATCCTTTGTATGACTCTATGGACGTAAAACCTCGAGCTGCTGTGACTGAATCAACGTCTATTAGCCTCGCAGCTTCAACGTAGCTATAATTGTGCGCCAGAAAATCTCAATTCTTTTCTGGCGTACAATCGATGAGTTTGTAACTCTTAAAATTTCTAAATATTTCATTCTGATCTGCATTCATATTTCATTATACATAGGTAATTAAAAGCAAAAAATTTCTACTTGCGATTCAGAAGACTTTCATAAACATATGAAATCGACGAAAAATATATAAAATCCTGAGATTATCCTGAAATGGACAACCTAGGCAACTCAGTTACCAGGCTGGTCTGTAAAATGCAGGTTACAGAATTAATATGTTAACATGCAGTACAGAATTCTATGAATCTGTCACATGTGACTTTACTGGTAATAACCAAATGTCTACCAATTTTCCACACAAAGTCATAACAAGTTATGTAAATGTTTGTCAGGTAACGTGGAGCCGCCAAAGTAGTCACAATCAAGTAACGACCGAAATGAAAGGCAAAACAAGCGCATTATAACTCCATATCGCTCTCTAAAAATGCCAATATCTTTGTTTTCCGGCACTAGCACCTGTTACTTGATTTTCCATGATCGCCCGTTATCTTACAGTAACATGCTCCTAAATATTCCATATGTAAGATATAACCCCTAAGTACCTTTTCAAGCTAGTAACGATAAGGATTCCAATTTAAAAGGATCATAAGCATATAAAGTTAACTTAACTATAAAAACTGGTCAGAAGAAAGCCGAGAAAACTAGATGAAATAACAAGGATTCCAGTTTAAAGAAATCATGGGCATATAGAATTAATCCTACTAATACAAACCTCGTCAAAGTAATATATTATAATATTATAAAATATCAGTCTTATGAGTGTAGCAAGTTTTTCGAATCCTAAATCAGCAAAAATAGTGATTTTGAAGTCTCTATATCTATCTATCTATAGAGTAGCGTAAAATTGTTTCCAGTGTTGGGTCATGTTTTATATCTCATTTCAAAGCTCACTTGGTCCTTATTGTTGGCAAAATAGAGAGAAAGCAACATCGGATATCAATTTTTGGGTAATTTTTTTCTAAACAGTATCAAATTTAAAAATATACAGTTTCCGGTTATGGACATTCTAGCTGTGTTGTATGGATTACACAAATGCTTTATAAATGCTTTATAGAGGAATTTTGAGATTTCTGTCTACTATACTTTCCCCTTCTGAAATCTAGTACTACTGCTCCTTTCCTTTTTTTAAAAAAATTTAAACATCCTTATTGCACTTTAAATTATTTTTCTCTCTTTGGAATGTGAAAAATTATAAATTTTGCAGATTCTCTCTTATTTGGAAGATATTTTGAGAAGAAATTAAATGTGCGGATTAAATGTACGGAAATGAGAGGAAACGTGGAGGAATATGAAACAATGTGAAAGATTGTGAGTGACGAAATTCATGAAGATATGAGGAAGTGAGCGAAGATGTTAAGAAATAAAAGGAAGTTTGTGGAAATTTCAGGAAATGTGAGAGAGAGGATATGTAATGGATTGTGAGAAATTTTGGGAAAATCTGCAGAAATGTGCAAATGTAAGCTAATTTGAGGCAACGTGAGGCATATGAACTTATGTGGTCATTTAGCTGGCAGCACATGTTGCCATCAGCCTCTAGTATACATACATACATACATACATACATACATACATACATACATACACACACACACACACACACACACATATATATGTATGAGAGGGCATATATTGAAGATGTGCAGTCCATATCAAATAAATCGCGCAAAATCATAGATGTTTTCGATAT
>JBAGKK010511399.1:0-33179 GCA_037177015.1 Euceroptres primus | reverse complement strand
GAAAAGTTGGTTACGTACCTTATTATATACACGTTGAAGAAATACACTCAATAATAGTTTAAAAATAATGTGCACTACACTTTAGACTTAATAAATCAACTGGTACTATTCTTATTGCAAAAGATTCATATGGATAATAATCAATAAAGATTTAAGAAAATACAGGAGCTTTCTGACGAAAATGTCGACTTAGAGTCAATTAAAATCTTGGTAGCCTGTAAAAGCAAAAGAGCTGAGTAAGGGAAGTGAATACGCTCAAGAAGTAATGTTTTTGGACTCCAATACTTGATATTTCATTAAAATGTTTTTAAATGACATTCACATATTACTATTTTTCTTAATTCCTTACTCTGCATGAAATTCTTAAATAAGTTTTGTATATATTGCATCACAGAGATAAGTGAATAATTTTTTTTGACATTGTCACCACTGCCAGGAAATCGAGCGAAAGCCTAATCGATGAGAAATCAAGATAGACATATCAGTGCGGCAAATTCAAATGTAAAAATCAATAAAGAGTTTGTATTATTATTTCTGCGATTATAATAATAATAATAATAAGGATATTATGAAAGTCAATAGCTTTTATTAATTTTTCTACTTTTAAAGATTTCAGCTTTGATTGGAAATTTGGAATTAAAAAACATGGAATGAATATTTGCCCATTCAAATAAAATTTACTAGACATGTAAGGAATGTTTGCCATATTGTTAAAACTGTTGAAAAATTTTACTCGTGAAATATTAGAATATTAAATATTTTTACCTTTCATACATTTCTTTTTAAAATTTAAGTATGGCTGCAGATCTGAAAAAATGTACTTTGAGTACTTTTTACGCAAAAAATATTGTTCAAAAATGAAATATTTTTAACAATTTTAAAGGTCGTTTTTGCGCAAAAGGTATTAAAATCATACATTATTTCACTCTGTAGTTGTACTTATATTTTAAAAAAATTCTCTATAAAACGAAAAAATATCCAATTCGATTAAGGGCAGATGATACTTCGGCGGAACGGTTAGTCGGGTTTAGTTCAGGCAACTTTTTATTCACAAAAATAATTATTTAAAAAAATTATAAATTGTCTTTATATAAATATATGAAAACAGTTAAATTATACAAAAATCGATAAAAGGTGAAACGATAGGTATACATAACCTCAAAACACAATGTGTTGCCATCGATTTTACCATTTTTGAAATTTTTTATTTATTCATAAAAAAGAGTACGGAGATAACCGTTAGCATATTATCTATCATTATCTAAAGTTTCATGACTAAATCTTTATTATTTTGGAAATTAAGTTGTCTAAACTGAAAATCGATAAAATTATCGCATTTCCTAAATGTCACCTGCCCTTAAGTCAGAAGTGAAGTAAAAATATGTATTGTAATAAAAGTATGTATTGTAAGATGTTGTAAATGTTGTAAGTGTAGTTCAGATTCAATTTTAACTTTACCATTTTACATTTCACATCATTAACATCAAACCTCAATAACTGATCGTTTGCTTCATTACGCAGCTCCCACATGTACAAATCTTTTGAATCTGCTGGATATATAAACAAGGATCTTTTTATGCTCCAAACATTCCCATAGATTTCCACGCTTTCCGGTGTTCGAGTCATTTTACTCATTTCAAAAAGTAATTTATTTCTCAGTAATATAAAATTGTCAGGTGATTGGGTCGTTAACGTTAATTTTTTGTATTTGACTTTTAGTATATTCGACTCAACACGTTTCAAGATTCGGATCTTATAAGGTATTTGCAGCTTGGGCGGATCTATTTTACTTAATTCGTGCAACCTATGACAAATTTCGCTGAAGGTCGCTTCACTGTTCGAATAAGGCTTACTAGTCTTCCAAGAAAGTTTTCAAAAGTAAAAGCACAAATGTTACTGAAGTTGCATCCCATTGTTAACAAGGAATATCTTTACAAATCAGAAGCAATCTTCTGAAAACCTCCGCCTTTAATCGCTAGCCAACTTTCGCGCGTCCTGAAAGAACAAACCATCTCATTAACAGACGTTTCATTATTCATTCACAAAATAAATGCATGAAATCTAAAACGACCATGAAAATCATGTTAATGAATGGTCGGACTTTTAGAAAAGGTGATTTGCGATTGTGATGACGCCGTTGCGAGCGTCTTCTGAATGACTCATCCGTCCTTTCTGGACAATGTATAAGAGGAAACTAAGTTATTCTATTTTCTTTAAAACCTTTTATTTCACATCGTTCACAGGCATAAAAACCTGTGTGATCCTTTGTCCCTTTTATAAAAGCTCTCGCTGGAGTATCAGAAATAAAACAGTGTATACGAACATTAAATTTTTGTTCTATAATTGTAACGTCACTAGCTTGCAATCGATTAACTTCTGTTATAAGGTCTCGCAAGTAATCATCGAGACTAGCAGGTTTGGAATTCCCAGAATAAATGAGAATTGCGAATGGCTTGTATATACAAGATTGGTAATGCACCTTTCCTGACATCACCCAGAAACCTTTTTCGCCAGATTAGTTAATGCAATACCATCGACGTTGAATTGAAGAAATATAGTTGATTTCGTGTGCACATTGGGATCGATGCATTCTTGAAGTCCCTTCTCAATTCAGAAGTACACATATTCTCTAACTGAACCATCGGAGTCCTGCATTTATTTAATTTCGTATTCTGCTGAATTCGATGAATCAGAATTTGGTTCTACTGAATCTAAAGATCTGGTATTCTCATCTAAATCCTCATGATCCAGAAGTTCGTCATCTTCCTGAATCTTACCATCATTCTGTGGTTCATTTATATCATCTAACATTGGACCTTCTATTTTAGCTTGCCCACAATTTTTCTCTTCATCATCAGCATCATCACCTACAATTTTTTCTAACATATTGTAGGACAAGCATAAGAAACACTTTTTTATATTAAAAAAAAATTCTAATAAATATTACTTGTTTATGTTGGATTCATCTTCTAATCTAATAATTCTATCTTCACGTTACTTAAGAAATATTGGAACAATATTGGAATTAGATATTTTTATCACACTAGTAGTATTCTTTTTTTATTAGAAGTGTGGCGATATTTTAATGTAACATCAAGAAACTGAATTTTAAGGTTAGAACTTGAATCGAACATCCTCAAACATCCTTTCTTACATAAGAAATCTAATATTTCCAATATAATTAATTACTTGCATTAGAATTCAAAATAATAAATGAATATTCAATCTGTAATAATTTTCAAAATTAAATTCAATTCTGAGGTTAGGTTTTAGTGCATCATAGATAATGAATATGATTTACTTATTCTTGTTTGCAGCGCGTACGTATTGTATGTTGGATAAAGCACGGTACTTTCGGACACGTGCTGTAGTTACAGCTTTCGGCATTGTTATAAATGATAATTATTATATATTAATAACACTGATGACAACACACCAGATTTTGAAACTTCATCACACAAACACAACACATTCGTAAGTACATATACACATGTGTATGAGGTAATTTCGCCAAAGCGAGACTAGGTGGCGGTGCAATACATACCCCTATCGGTTTCGGATCTGGGCCGTAGAATTGGCCATATTGGGCTCAGAACACGTTACACCGACCGGGGCCCGATAGGTAATCGGGAAAATATATGGCGACTTACACACGGGCTCCTTAAGACCTAATTATAGCGTTTCTTCAAAATGTTCAAAACAAGAAGTCATTGATATTATCAAAAATGCAGAAACACAAAAACTTTTTTGAAAAATAATCCTGATATCTTTTTTACTAAACTGACAAAGGTAATCTCACTGTTTGTTTAAAAAAATCCACTTGCAACACAAAAATGCCCAATTTTGTTTCGAATACATCGACTTACATTCCAGAAAATAAAAACCCATTGAGAGAACTACAGAAAAACACACCTAAAATTTTAAGAAATCTTAATGACAATAACTTTTTAAAATACAAATACCTCGATAAACAACTTACATTAACTGACACGGTTCTAGCTAAACGTTATAGTCTACCAAAGATTCATAAACAAGATGTTCCGTTTCGTCGTATTATTTCTCGCGTTAATAGTCCAATACATTTTTTGGCTAACGTAATTTATGATGAATTGAAGCTATGTATAAAAACTCCACTTTCACATATTAACAACAGTTTTGAATTAAAAGAAAAACTCAAAGATATAAACATAGATAACGATTTTGTTCATATTTCTCTGGATGTCAGCTCTTTATTTACAAATATCCCTTGTAACATGGCTTTAGAGAGTTTAGAAAAGAGAGTTAAATTTATTCATAACCAATGTAAAATTCCATTTAATGATATTATAAACTGTACAAAATTCCTTTTTGAAAATTTTTTTTTTTCATTTTCAGTAACAACATTTATAAAAAAATTTATAGCACACTAATGGGTTCACCAATCTCACCTCTGTTTGCGGACATTGTAATAAATGATCTGGAGGAAACATGTCTAAGAAAGTTTAAAAATATTTACGGTTGTGTTCCTTTTTTATATTATAGATATTTCGATGACGTTAATTAATTAAAAATGATAATCGTATTATTACTAATTGGTTCCAGAAGCCAACATCATTGGGCAGACTAATTAACTTTCTTTCACGTCATCCTATTCAACAGAAAAAAAATATTGTTTACAATCTTGTTGCCAGAGCTACATTATTATCTCATAATAGATTTGACTTCAAAAATTTAGAAGTAATTAAACAATTACTGATGAATAATGATTATCCGATTTGTCTCATTATTAAAAGCATAAAAATCTGCATGAACAAAATTAAAAATCACTCTCACAGCAAGGTAGTAAATAATAATCAAATTCGTTCACATGTACACCAACTTAAAGTTAGCCTTCCTTTTCCTAATAATTTGACAAAATTGTCTAAGATTTTAAATAGTTACAATATTGCTACGATCCATACAATCAAGAAAAGTTCTATTATAAAATTAGTTAGACACCTCAGAAAAATGGGATGAAAGTAATGTAGTTTACAAATTTTCCTGTAACCAATGTTCTGCTTCTTATGTGTGTGAAATAAAAAGATCATTAAAGATTCGTATCAATAAACATATTAATAACAAAAAAACTGAGTCAATTGTATATAAACACCAATTTAACTTAAGTCACACATTTTATTGGAATAACGTGAAAATTATTGACCCAGAATCTAAATATAAAAAAAGACTGATTTCAGAGATAAGAATTTTACATATCAACTTGATTATTGGACGTTAAGTAGGATTTTAAATTTGATTTTTCTCGAATTTAAATTTCTTAAATTTTAAAGCAGACATTTAGGCTCTTAGCAAAACATATTTTCCGTTCTTACAGAAATTAAATTTGTGACTAAATTTCCAATAGATAGATGGACATTAATCTATATTATTTCTTAATGTGCATGTGTGTGGTACGTTTGTATATAGATGATATGACTCAAAACTTGTCGCTTCAGTAAACTTTACACCGTGTCAACTCGGTGGAACAAAAAATGTGTTCTTCATTTCTCTCTTGTCTTAAACGCGTTAAAAGTATGTTTTAACCAGTGAATATTAATGGTAATTTTAAAAAAATCTGTTTTTTAACTTATACTATTTTTTGTAAAAATGTGATATTTATGTGGTGTTTTCTTTTTAATAAATTAGCCTTATGAGGTTGGTGAACCCATGCCAACGAAACGTCGCTCATTTTGACAAATTAAATATGAGTTTTTCACTCATTTGCCTTCACCAATCAAAATTCCTTCTTCTATTGTAATTTTTATTCATAAATTTATTTTAAAAGGTATCTCGCATATTGTTTTTATTTGGCTTATCTTTGTACCTGGATTAGTTTTCTTATAAGACTAACCTAAATCGAAGAACTTTTAGGGTCCGTTAATTATGTGATCAACTTCGATTAATTAGATATCAGACTCATAGGTAGGACGTCATAGCAAATAAGTTACAGTTTCAAAATCTGTTACGAACCTTCCCAGTAAATAATTTTTTCTTTAATTTTCAAGAACATTGAAATAATCTTGTACACCATTTTATTGCATACAGTATTATTTTGGAGACTTGGAAATTGTGCAAATAATACTTTGAAGTTCGCGTAACCTGAACGCCTTAAAAAGCTATCGATACAGCATTTTCGCCGCCCAGGCTAAGATTCTAACTAGCCGGTCCAAGGAAATAATTAAATCTTTATTAAAGGTTTTAAATTGTTGTCGAAAAATTGACGTACCTTTTGGAATCTTACCAAAAGGAAAACCCCAAAAGTATCTGTCTAAGCACTCCAAAATAGGCTCATAACGTTCCACATTTTTCTTACATGCTTTTCAGGTACGGTATTGAAAATTACATATTCCGAAGGTACACACGTTATCAGACATTGGAATATATAAAAGAAAACACTTTGTAGCTACGCTAAGGAGAGAAGGAGAAGTAGATTGGGAGAGAGAGAGAGAGAGAGAGAGAGTATAATGAACTGTGTGGAGGAAGAACAGAGAGGGAGAGAGAATTCGCGCTGCGTATCTTCTCGCCACACACACATGCAAACGTCACACCATTGCATCTACCATTCGCAATGCTTTGCGTCCACTCACACGCCCCACGAAAATAATATACATGAACCGATTGCTATAAAAACTCGCATCTCGGCTGTTCAACACGAGGTCCAGCCATGCTTCTTTCGTCCCCACCCATTCTACCTATAGAGCATACACGTTGTGGATCTGTCAAACTCCACGTGCTTTCTCAACTGAAACAAACCTGCTTAAGGAATTACGTATTCCTAAAAGTTAGCCAAAACTACAGGTCTAGACATTATTAAGTAAGTTTAATGAAGTTTAAAAAACTACTAATTAAATCTAGACCGGTACCAATGAAATGAACTCTGATTTCAAAATCATTGCCATTATAAATTAATAGTCAGTGAACTCAAAGCAATTCGCTGGGCAAACACATTCTCAAGCTCAGTAAAGACAGCAGTAATGCGAAATTTCGCAAGTGCTGACAACAATTTGACAGGCGCACGTATGAGAATCCTAATTATCCCTACTAATTCACCTCTAGCCAATACCAATTTCCTGCATAAACAAAAACCCCTACCACGCTTGACCTCGCGAGGAACCGACGAGGGCGAGTAAGGCCAAATCAAAATCACAGTCTTCCGCGGGTCTTGGTACCGACCAGACTTGGAATAGCAAAGAACACGGAGTCTTTCATCTGCCCGTCCACCGTTTAGTACAGCCAACTTCCTTGTTGTATCCCGCCTAGTCAGGCCTATCCAAGTAAAGTGTTCTAGCCGGAAAGTCCCTCGCTTGTCGCACTGAGTGGGCGAAAAGCCTCAAACTCTCTTATCTGTACATAGTCAACCGGGGAAATAATCACACAGAATATTATTTCGGATCCGGACAAAATTCTAGAGAGTGATCTCGATAATTTCATAGCACCAAATCTCAAAACGGTGGTGTAAAATTATCAAAACATTAGATTTAGACTACCGAGAAAATTAATAAAGAGAATATCAATCGATTCCTTTACTTTCAATTATTCTCTGGTTGAAAGCCAAATATTAAATTAAATTATTAAATGAACTAGAGTTGGGAACTGACGACGACAAATTTCAAGTCATCGCCCAGTCCAGAGAAACCGACGCAAGAACGACAGGTAGTCATCTCTCTTTTCCTCTGTTCTTCCGAACTGGTAAAGAATAAGCTTTTACGGTAAGGTTTTATTGTATCGTTCTATTTATCGTTTGTTCTGCCATAATTTTTACATAAAATCTGAATAAATTTGCAAATTATCTGGGAACTTGAACTCAAAATCAGTTTATCGGTAATCATTTGGATTTGCCTTCCTTTTTCGTGTTCACTTTCGCCTCTGGTAGCAGACAAGAACACTAATAAGAGTCAACCCCTTAAGTCCGAAGGACAAGAGAAACGATCTCGCAATTATTAAACAGGATTCGCATCTCTGGATTCGAACCTTGGTAGTTTGGAGCCTCCACGTACACAGTTCGTAGATAAATTCAGAAAATACTTTTTGCAACATTTTAAATCTTTTCTTGTGCAATTTATTATTGATTTAAAAATTCTATTTGTTTATAACAAATAAGAGCCGTAGGTAACAAATCAAATTGGTGAAATAATACTAAAAATAAATAAAAAATATTTGTCTCGTGGATTGGTTGAGTGGTTCAGTGTTTGTGCATATGACAAAATCAAGGGAAAAACAAAAATTGTTTACACTCGTCTTTCAAAATACATAATTTTTTAAAAATAATCGTCATAAATAAAGTGTACTTGAACATAGGTAGTAAAGGGACGCGTGGATACTGTAATAGTGAAACCTGCTGAGTGCTTGGACATTACGAGTCTACTCACATACACACACTCACACACACGCGCGCGCACACAGCTGAACGTTGTGAGGATCTCCTCGACTACCTGAGCAACCACTGTCATAAAAGCCTGACTGAATAAGTTGTCGCATGTTTTTTATTATTATATTAAATTATTAATTAGTAATTCTTAATTGCATGACCATTATTACTATTTAGCATTGAAGAGGGCCCCCATTTGGGCCGAAACGTTAACCGATCTTTAAGTTTTATTTTACAACTAAGTAGATCTTAAAAAAATAAACCCAATAGTCAATGAAATATTATCAACGATTTCATATAGAGGATCAATGAGAAATACGACATGTTTTCCAACATTTTAGAACTTAATGATTTCTTTGGCTGGAACACCGCATATGTGCACAAAATCCCACTCGTTCCACTTGCCCCATCACGATGGTACCCCAACTGTGCCGTCCCGAGTCCTCCCCACCGCTCGGTTCCGTTGCTTCACGGCAAAGTTGATGCGAAATCCCAACTTAGTGTCTCAAACTCCACGTGTCTCCGCAGCAAACTCAAATTTAAAACTTACTTTTATTGCGCGCGAAATTAAAAATGCGAATTTACCTACATCTCATGGCGAAGTTCAAACTTAAACCCAATAGTAAACATAGGCCCACCACTCGGTCAATATGATAGATCCCTGAAATACAGACCGAGTCTAAATGTAGGCAAATATCGGTATGGTAGGGATATACGATACCTACTTTGGTAGTGATATGTAGTGTCGGTGAGGTATAAATCTGCATTACCGGCCGATGGTAATACTGACTGTCGGTAACTGGTAACTGTACTGACGGCGGCGTCATCTGTCGGTCAGTAACCTAGAAACGGATTAGTTCAACTACTGACTTGCGCGTTCAAACACTCATTGCCAGGAATTAATCAATAATTATATTGTTTCAGGTTCTATATCTATAATTATCAGTGTAAGTTTGTCTTTTATTTATGTCCGATGGTGAGTCGCATCAATTTTAACCCAAAACTTTGACCACTTCACCTATTAAGTCGCCAAATTTATCCTTATTTAATTAGCAAGTATAGTGTGCAAAACAAAAAAAGTATATTATAGGGGTTCTTCTGGTTCAACCATGGTTGAGTGAGTGCATGCACGTGTGAGGCATGTATGTGTGCGTGTGTGTCCGAGTGATGACTTCATTTTGAAATAAAATTTCATGGCATTCCATAATTCGCAAATAATTTCAAGGGCCACTCGCATTCCATTAGTGGTAAATAATATTTTACATGAACAATTTCAAGAGCACCTCGCATCCCATAAATGATAACTCACGTTTTGGATTAGTTCCCATTTATACAATTACAAAGGCATTAGCATGGCTAACATCCACCAGGGATCTCGAAATCTTGAGCCATACTTTTCACATTCATACAATTACAATGGCATTAACCTAGCTAACATCTGCCACGGACTTTGCAGTCTTGAGCCACACTGTTCCCATTCATACAATTACAATGGTTTAGCATGGCTAACATCAACCAGGTACCTGGCAATCTTGAGCCATACTTTTTCCATTCCTACAGTTAAAATGGCTTCAGCATGCCTAACATCTGCCACAGACTTTGCAATCTCGGGCTACGCTGTTCTCGTTCATACAATTACAATTACTTTAGCGTGGCTAACATCCAAAAGGGACTTTACAATCTTAAGCCATACGTTTTCCATTCATAATGTTACAGTTTGTCCAGCAAGAGATGCCACAATTTCTTTAATATTATTCTCGAGCATTCATTTCTTATAAAGAGTCTGATTTACGGACTTAGAAAATAATAAAAAAACCATGTTCAAAGGACCTTACGTTCTGTAAACAGTCTTAAAAGAATGTGAAATACTTTAAACATAAAGTATGAAATGGAAGCTTTAAAACCATTCCTAGCAATTTTAAAAACTTGCAGTGGTTGCGAAGTTATTCGCTGAAGAAGAGATTAGTGGAATTTTCACACCTAACTGTGCTTTAAATTCGATATCTGCATGAAAACTAGTCAAAATAGCATCGAAAATTGCTCATTCGAAACAGAATTTTCCGGGGAAAATAATCGTTATGACAAAGATCAATTATCAGCTTCAGGAACAAAATTATTTAACAAATTGTCATTAAAAAATGAGGAAGTGAGGAAAGTGAAAATCGAGATTTTCACTTCTTTCGATTCTAGTCAATATCTTCAAAAACAGTTGTTCAATTTTAATTCAAAAGCGACAGATTTAAAGCTTGTTTCGTGTAGATTAAGCCGACAAGTTTTCACAAAATTCCGATCATGTTGCTTTAAATGACTGAAAATTGAAAATAATTTGTTTTATTTTATATCTAAAATTGGCTTTAAAATGTCGATGTAACACGAATCGTATAAAAGAGATAATACGATGCTTTTTCTCTTGCGCAGTAGAGTTAATACTCCTTCTTAAGATCATAATCATAATTTATACCTAGTGAGCAGTTTTCATAAACTTTTGCCGTATCAACTCTTGTTAGACAAAATGTAGGATGGGATTAGCCTGGCTAACATCTGCTACGGACTTTTCAATCTTGAGCCACGCTGTTCCCATTCATACAATTACAATAGCTTTACCATTGCTAACATCCACCAGGAACCTTGCAATCTTAAGCCACACGTTTCCCATTTAGATAATTACAATGGCTTTAGCATGGCTAGCATCCACTAGGGACCTTGCAATCTTGAGCTATACTTTTCCCATTTATGTCATTACAATAGCTTTAGCATGGCTAACATTCACCAGGAACTTTGCAATCGTGAACCATACTTTTTCCATTCATACAATTACAATGGCTTTAACCTGGCTAACGTCCACCAGGGATCTTGCAAGCTTAAGCTATACCTTTCCCATTCTTACAATTACAATAGATTTAGCATAACTAACATCCGCATTGCAATCGTCAGCCATACTTTTTCCATTCATAAAAGTACAATAAATTTAGCATGGCTAACATCCACTAGGGATTTTGGAATCTTGAGCCATACTTTTCCCATTCATACAATTACAATGGCTTTAGCATGGCTAACATCCACTAGGGATTTTGGAATCTTGAGCCATACTTTTCCCATTAATACAAGTACAATGGCATTAGCTTGGCTAACATCTGCCACGAAATTTGCAATGTTGAGCCACACAGTTCGCATTCATACATTTAAAATGGCTTTAGCATGGCTAACATCCACAAGGGAGCTTGCAATCATGAACCATACTTGGAAATTTTTTCCATGATTTTCTTATTCATATAATTACAACGGTTTAGGATGGCTAACATCCACCAGGGACTTTGCAATCTTGAGCCATACTTTTTGCATATATAATGTTAGGATGGCATTAGCATAGCTAGATCCACCAGGTACCTTGCAATCTTGAGCCACAATATTCCCATTCACACAATTACAATGCCTTTAGCATGGCTAACATCCACGAGGGTCTTTACTATCGTGAGCCATACTTTTCCCATTCATGCAATTACAGTAGATTTGGCATGGCTAACATCCACCAGGGACTTTGCAATCCTGAGCCATACTTTTCTCATTCATAATGTTAGGATGGCCTTAGCAGCATGGCTAACAGCTTCCAGGGTTCTTTCAATCTCGAGCCATATATTTCCCATTCAAACAATTAGACAGGCTTTAGCACAATTACAATGACTTTAGCCTAGATAACATCCAACACGGACTTTAAAATCTTAAACCATAATTTTCCCATTCATAATGTTAGGGTGGCATTAGCCTGGCTAGCATCTGCCACTGACTTTGCAATCTTAAGCTATATTTTTAGGGGGAGTGAAATTTCCAAAAGGTCTTCGGATCGAAAACCGATAGTGCGGAAAAGTTTCTAATTCTGAAGACGAACACAAAATAAATTTTTAAAATTCGTCAATATCTTCAATCCGCTGAAATTGCTCAAATTTTTGAAAATTTAACTACATTTATGGAAATTTGCGAATATTTAGGCTTATCATAGAAATGGTTAGATTGTGTTCCAAGTCGGTAAAGTATGTTGTTATGGTGCCATTAGCCTGGAAAAATGTCTAAAGAGTGATAAAAAGCCAAGGATTTTTGTCGCGTTAGAGTTCAAATTCACACATCGTTCGAAAACCTTGAAATCCTTGATTGGGATATTCTTTTGTCTTCTCGGAATGAGATCCATTGTACTGTATCACATGATCAACCATTCTTTTGAGATATTCAGATGCATCAAATCTCACAGATACCTATCAGATATCTCAAAAGAATTGCTGATCCTGAGACAGAAGCACAGAACTAGATTCCCACGCTTATGGTTGGTGGGCTAAGAAGTGCATCGGTTGTGAGGTCTGAGTCGTTTCACTCTTTTTAAGATTGAACCTCTTAAGGAACAGGCTAAGAGCTGCACAGTGCATTACACAGACGCGTCGAGTCCTAATCATTTTACGACACTAGGCTTTTTATAATTTTTTGGACAATTTTGACGGAAAATGGCCCCAGGACACTTCCTCTTGGGGAGGGGCATTGACCCCCTTACGATATTTTTCTAGATTAATGGCATCATAGCAATGTACCTTATCTACCTTAACTTAATCTGATCATTTCTATTAAATTTGCAAACTAAAAGTTTGCCAATTTCCATAAATGTGGTTAAATTTTAAAAACTTTGAGCAATTTTCGCGGATTGATAATATTGACTAATTTCGAAAATTTGTTTTGCATTGTATTTGTCTTTAGGAGTGTCAACTTTTTCATAATATCTGGCTACGATCCGACGAATTTTTTGAAGTTCGACCCACTCTAACACTGGTTCACCTTTAGTCACGCTTCTTATCAATGGATACATGCAGATGCTGCCGAAGGAATTTACAGATTATTCAGTTATTAATAAACATCTTATAGTGAAAAAGTTTGAGTTGAATTAATGAAAAATGCCCTTCAGTTCTTACATGTCTGATGGTGTTATGAGCACGCGCATAAAATCTGCTATAGTATTGAGAAGGCTAATGAACTGGCCGAAATGATTCTTATAACAAAGATAAATTACTCTGTTATAAAAAAGGAAAAGGTTTATCGCAAGTCTTTCCAGGTTAACTATAATGTAACTCTACCCAGATAATCCTAGCAGGGTAGACCGAATACGTTAAACAATTTGATGATTCGGATCTATTGGAAAAATTGCTGGTCCAACAATGGAAATCCTAAATTATGTGGAACAAGGTCGCTAGGAAGAAAATGAATCAATCACAGCACAGAAAATCTCCAATTAAGAAGCGAATAAACAAACCTATTTCGCACGTAGATGGAGAAACTTCATCAAATTACAGAAATTAGAGAAGAAGTTCAAGAAATTAAAGGTACACATAAAAATTATATAGAACATTATTTCTCAAATGTCCCAGCCAGAAACTGGAATATTTCAAATCAGACTCAAACTTAGGCTTGTTACGATCGCGTACCAGAATTTTTCTGCGTAGTTAAATCTCCTTTATTTTTCAATCAGAAGTAAACTGAGAGCCTGACTTAAGTGAACCCGGGATGCACCGATCCAGAAGACTCTTCGGTATCGCAATGCATTCAGAAGTTATCTGTTTACAACGACTTCTAAGAATTATAACAAAATTATAATTAATTTTCAGAACGAACAATGCGATTTGGAGATTTTAGCCAGGACCAAGAGTCATGAGCAAAATATTTCCGAAAATCCATCTAAACTAATTATTTTCCAGAAAGGAAAAATAATAAGTTAGCTAGTTTTATTTAATTTATAAATTCACTTCTAAAGAGATGCATTGTGAAATGTGGAAAAAATGTGTGCATTTGTAATTCGTACATAAAATATGCACGCGAGATTTAGAAATTTTGTGCAAGTTTTTAGTTATAATTATTACAGTATTATTATATAATATTTTAATATATAATATAATATATGTGCTCAATGCGCTTTTTGGCCAATGTCGAGAAAAACTGGTTTGAAAAATTCAAAGCACCTCATATGTCCATAGCGACATTGACTTGCAGGTGATCCAATGGCTCAGGTGATAGCGTGCTTGGCTTAGGAGCAGAAGGTTGCGCGTTCATTTTTATTTCTGCAGCTCCTAGCCCAATTTCGGGAAGAAAATTTTCATTTCATATGCGCTAATTTAGCCATAATATAAATAAAAAATAATTGAAAGAAATTTTTCTAGAAAATATCTATACCACTCCCTGAAATAAAGTCAGAAATACGCAAATTATCAATAACATATATTGAAAAATTATAATATTTTCATAATTTTAATTAATTATACAAATAATTAAATAAATGAGCATCTAATTAAATAAAATGAAAAAATATGTTGGCATCAAAAATTGAACACGCTACCTTCTGCTCCTAAGCCAAGCACGCTATCGCCTGAGCCAATAGATCATCTGCAAGTCAATGTCGCTATGGACGTATAATACTGGAATAATTATAATTAAAAAATTATACAAAATTTCTAAATCTCGCGTGCATATTTTTTGTACGAATTACAAATGCCCACATTTTTTTCAAATTTCTTTTCGCAAAAGCTGGCTTATTTTTGTATTTTTAGATCAATCATTATTTCTGCAAGAAAAATTTGCTAAAATAAATAAGAAAAATAATTATCAGCTCAGCTTTCCTGTAGCGGTCCATAATATTGTAGTTACAAGAGTTGATCTCTTAGGACCACTAGGTGGATCTCCAAGTAACTTCTTCATCATATTATTGATGCAGCTCCATCCAGAATTGATTTCCAAAGGATTTCACTTCGACGCCGTTTACCGCAATAAATAAACAAATCCTTATTATAATAAAAAAGAATAAAGTCTTAGAATTTTGCATTGACCCTAAGATTTCGGCAAAAGTGTCAGTCTTGTAAGTGAGAATATATTGTTTGCAAGTGTGATCAAGTTTCGTCTGCTTCAAATGAACTCAGACGTCAGACTTTCGATCTCTTCTTCTGTATCATGTCTTCCCAATATTTCACTTAGACGCCGTTTACCACAATAAATGACCGAATTCTTATTATAATAAGAAAGAATAGAGTCTTAGAATTTTGCGTTGACTCTAATATTTCGACAAAAGTGTCATTGTTGTGAGTGAGACTATATTTTTTGCAACTGTGATCAAGTTTCCTTATGGTTACCAGCAAGATTTTTGAAAAATCTTTTGGCCGTAATTTTAAGGATGTATCTAAAGTTTGTCCATAGCATAAAGTAATAATTAAGTAACCCTCATAAAATATTTCAGATAGGATTTCGGTAAAGCGGGTAGGAGTTATACCCTCTAAATAATTTCCTATCAGAGAAATTCCTAATGTATTAATTTGTTCTTAATTAGGCAATCCACGTAACTTTTTAAGAGTAGTTTTTAAATTTTCTTCTCTTATTTTGTCATTGTGTTTTTCTTTAACTATTATAGTAAAAAATTTATCTCTTCCGCGAGGAATGATTAAAATTTGCCCTAATTTTGGATGCTGAAATTTTATTTCTTCCGCGTCGACTATGCCTAGATCTAATAGCAATTTGTCTATTGGGGATAAAAATTCGCAATTAGCTGTTGAAAAATGAATATAGTTGTCTCTTTTATATGTTAGATTTTCTCTGCAGCTCTGGATTAATACATTACGCGAATATAGTCCTCTAATTTCGCGATTGAGATCTATATCGCGAGCGAGATCCATATTCTTATAATCATTGGTGTGGTCAGGGGAGTCGGGTGGCGGAAGGACGGCCGTGTCAGTTTCGTTTTCCTGCATATTTTTCTCTAGTTGCGTGGGAGGAGTTACTGGGTCGATGCGCCGGTCGATATGTAGCCTTCTCGGGTGTGTATCTATCGTTTTCTTAACTGGTCCCCCTTTTAAATCCTTATCGTTTTCATCTTTTATAATTTTCCTAGAAAGTTTGAATCTAACCGTATGGGGTGTAGATCGTGCTCTAGGTTTCAATATAGGGTAAGGGGTTGATAGTGTTCGGGATGCGAGAGGAGCTATTACAGAGTGATCGTATGGTGGTTCTCTTTCATCTTCACTTTCATTGGCAGACGTAGTAAGTGTCTTGTCCGCCTCATTCGCGGAATCCTCTCTTACTCGCGCTGTCCCTCGTTCCCTGGCGCAACCCTGGGGGTTTTCTCTTTCGTCCTTCTTTCCTTGCGTTGTTCTTTGCTCTTCAACGAGACTGGGAGGGCCTTCCGCTTGGTCGTCAGTGGTTGTTGAATTCTTACTTCCGCTTGGATTTTCTTCAATTACTACGGGATCTATTTGATCAATTTCTTCTGTTTTTCCTTCTTCGAAAATATTTCCAAAAATTGGAGAATAATCTACTGTAGGGGTAAGTTTGAGCGTAAAAGAAGTTTTTACTAGATTTGGTTCCGATAAAACCTTACAGGATTCAAATTCTTTAGCTTTACGAGGATATTCTTGTTTCCCAATAGAACTGTCTTTTTAGATAATGTTTTCTGTTTGGGATTTAATTTCTGCAGTACTAGTATTATCGCTAGTAGAGGGTTGTTCTAATTTTCTTTTGGAAGAGCGATTCAACATAAGTATTCTTCAGTCCAGTAATTCTCTATTGATAAAGGGTATTGGTTTAATCGGATCTGATTGGGTTATAATGCTATTATGCCAAAAAGATATTACAGCCCTTTCTTACCTGAGATAAAATTTACCTAATATTCCGTCAGTTGCAATAGGAAAATTGAAGAGAACAACATGAAATTTAACTGGTGCTTTTTGAATTGTCAAGGTTGTTGTTCCTAATATATTAAGGTAAGTCCCTGTAATTCCTGAAATTTTTAAAGTTCCTTTAGGATCTACAAGTAATTCCAGGCTTAATTTATTTAATTTAATCAAATTCACATTTATACCGGTATTAATAAAAAATGTGGACTGATTACTTCTTAACTCTGGAGCTGAAATTTCTATTATTGGGGACTTCCGGTATTTTGTTGTTCTTTTATCTCAGGAGACGATTAAAAATGCTTATTTGACGCACTTGTTTCACATCGCTTGTCGTCGCGTCGTTGCGTCGAGCGTTGTTGTAGTTTAAACTTTTGCTTTGGTAAAAAGGTTGGGGGGATGAAGAACGTGGAGGAGTAGCGTTACCAATATTTTTGGAATGATATGGAAGATTCATTTGAGCTTGTGGAGGTACGAATTGTGGGTAATATGGGTAAGGGTTAGGACTTGGGTAATTATAAGAATAAGGGTACTGATAGGGCGAAAATTGTGGTTGTTGAAGAGGGAAATAAGTATTCATATTTTGTAAATTGTTTGAAGGGGGTTGTTGGATATTAGTCTGGGAGTTGAAATTTGGATTGACAGAGCGATAATGGTTTTGTGTCCTATCACGTAAAGGTGGTCCATTATTTTGAATGTCCTGTGTTGAAACTCGGTATGTGTTGGTTCCGTTCAGTTGTTGTCCCCTTTGTCGTGTTTCCATACGCAACGCTGTTCTTAAGGCGTCCTGTAAGTTCTAGGGATCTCTAACATGTACACTGGTAGACATCTCGTCTGGAAGACCTATTATAAAAGCCTCTAGAGCACAGTCTTTTAAAGGTGGTGGCATATTAATTGCTTGTTGTCCGTATTTTTCTCCCAAAGCTGCTTCAGCACCTGAGTAAAGAAGTAACAGCCTGTCGTAAAATTCGTTTACCCCTTCCCCTTTACTCATTCTGTTCTAGGATATTTCCTGTAAATACCAAGGGTAAGATTTCTTGGACAAAAACCGTTTTTTTAGATGAGAAATTCATTCCTTTAGGGTGTTTATCTCTATTTCTCGAATGCTGTCACGGGCGGCTCCCTTTAGTCGTCCTAAAACTGCTTTCACATATTTTCTCTGGCATCTAATGGGGACATATGCTGCTTCGTTATAAATATCTTGGATTAAATCGGGGACGCGCATATTCTTACCTTCAAAATATTGGACGTGTAGTATGCCCTGTTGTAAGGTGATACACTCCGCCATATTGGTGACCATCTCTGTTGTGACATTATGGTCAATTCCGGTTTCCATGGTTTGTTCAGGGTCGTCATCATGATTTTGGCGGAGTGGACGATTTGCGCTCCCACTTGCGTTGGTTTGGGAAATTTCAGATGTCTTATTTCTTCTCGCCCTTTCTTCTTCTTCTCTCTGAAGCCTTGTGGCTTCCACTTCATCTTGGTTTATAATTTAATAATTTTATTGTAAGTCGTTAAATAAAAATATTAAATATATTTGTTTTCAATCTGGACATTGGATCGTCTAAAGATCCCGGCGGCTTATCGCCAAGGATTGTGTCAAGGCCGGCTATATGTAGGTCGGGCAAGTCCGACCTACATATGTGACGTTTCATTTGAGTGGCAAAATTTTAGTGGTGGGAACCACGATGAAGATGCGCATTTTTTTAGGAGTAGGGAATATTCCGAGTTCTTATTGGGTTTCTAGATTTAGAAGGAACGGACTGTGGGGTACTGGACAAAGAAATGGTAATATGTAGCCGTGCATACATATTACCGTACACACACATTGCATAGCCGTGCATATGCAATGTGTGTGTATAATGCATTCACCTGTACATTGCGGTATGCCTGCCAAGCGACTCTTCAGAAGCGAGTGAAATAAACCAATTTAAAATAATCAACTATTTTTCCCTTTTAGAAAATAATTCATTTAGATAGACCTTCAAAAAGATTTTGCTCGTGACTCTTGATCCTTGCTAAAATCTCCAAATCGCATTGTTCGTTCTTAAGATTAGTTATTATTTCCTTACATATAATTCTTAGAAATCGTTGCAAACAGATTACTCTGGAATGCATTGCGATTGCATGGAGGTGCTAGAGCCGATGCAATTGTGGTTCACAGGGTCAGTATCTCAGGTTCTTTATGATAAAGGTACTAGGCTAAATGGAAAAAGAAGTTTAAAAATAGTACGAACTTTACCTAACTTTACTCTACAATTATATGTAGAATTTATTGACCAAAGTTAATTTACTACATAATAAATAAATAATTAACACTTTGCTGAAATAAACGCGAGGGTATCAATTTTACATTCTCTGCTCTCACGTTTTGTTAGACGTACATAAAGAAACTAAACTGACGCTACTTCTACTACCCCAAGAGAAACAAAAAAAAAGTCCTTCTTGCATGCCAAGAATTTAATTGTACAAAATCTCAGCTTTCCTTCTACAATATTTTTAAACAAACCAACAGTGCCCATCTTCAAAACAGGAAAATATTGCTTGGAAAGATTACCATCCAGGGGAATAACACTTAGCCTAAGTTTGAGCGCGATCTGACATATCCCATTTTCGGGTTGGGATATTTTTTCTACCATTTGTTTTTCGTCTTACTCGAGGTATCGATAGACCTCACTATGAAACTACTGATTCCAAAATTTGAGTACCATGAACTTAGTATTTTACACAAAATCTAAATTTTAAAATTTAATGACCTGAATTATTCAAAATGTAAGAACTTTTGAGCGGTTTAAGATAGAGACTTCGCTAAGAGCTTATTTTAAAGCTTATGAAATTTAATGTTTCATAATATTCAAAACGGGATTATTTATTGTCATATAGATATTAAAATTTAATTCTTATTTTTGAATTTTAGAACCGATGCACACCTGATCCAACAATTTAGAAAATTGTATGAGATACCTATTTTAAAGGCCTAAAAAAACAGCGTTATTTCACAAGTGTACCCACTCAAAAAGTCAAAGTTGTCCGATCTAAGTTAAACTAAAGCAAAGTGTTGTGCTATTAAATTGTAGTTTATGAGGAAAAAATTTTGTCATTCGGATAAGTATTGACCGAGGGGAAGGGGGTGAAAGTTTTGGGATTTTCGTGGATATCGTCTATTTCGGCGATTTTTAACTTTTGTAATAGTGACGAAAAAAATTTTGTCTAGTACAGTTTCGATAGGGTTTTTCACGCCCTTTCGATTGTTCCAACGCAATTTTTCAAAAAATAAATATTTGACGTTCAAAAATGAAGGTCAAAAATAAATTTGACTTTTTTTCGACATAAGACAGGTTTTTTTTTGGTCTTAAAAGAAAGCTTAGGTTTTTTCCATAACACTATGTAGATCAGAAAGTGGGATTCAAATTATTATTTTATGAAAATAAGCGTTGAGTACTGCGGTACGCGCATGACGCTGGCGCTCGAACCCACAGCGCACCGTGGTGCCTTCATGGTATTGTTTCTACGAAAAGTAATAATATATGGTAGTATATTTGATCTCTCTCTCTCTCTGCATTTTACAGGCTTGAAACTGCTATTATTTAAATGCCTGCATTACGTTCACTGTTGTATTTTGAAAAAATTCTGAATTTTTGAAAATCAAGTTATTGAATAAGAGATCGGGTCGAAAAAGTGGTTTTATGGATTAAGTAAAATTAAAGTTTGGAGATTTTTTTATGCTGATGTCTGGTCTTCTATTTGCCTTTCTTTCCACCTTCGTGTTTTTAATGACAGTTGTTTTCACTTTGTTTCCCAATTTTCGTTTCTTCTCTTTTGGGAAGTAGTCGCATTCCGTGGCTGAGGAAAATTTCTTCAATTGAAGTCTCCCATCTTCAGTAGGTATAAATGCATGGTATTGCAAAGTCCCTTTGATTGTCACTGCAGCATCGAATCTGCTTTTCAGATCTTTAGCAGTGGCTTCGTGATCTTCCTTGCTACTAAAAATGATTTAAGTTTCCTTGCAGTACTTCTTTGCCTACTGAAATAGGGATGAAGCATCTAGGATGCAATCTTCAACGGAACATTGTAGGATAAACCTTGCTGCATTTCGTTCAACATTCGCCCCTATGCTATCACATGCTCCCTTACTATGAGCGGAAGGATGGTAATGCCCCTCAGCTGGAATTCCGAAATCTGCCTCGTGTGCTAGGAAATTAACAAAATTGCTCTTGTTCTTTAAATTCTGACCTGCTCCGTCTGAGACTTAGTACACCTTTTGGACTGCAAAATACGCCTTAAGATAATTCACAATTATCTTCTGGTACTCATAAACGGCAACAATGTCATGACTCAAATTGTCCGATATAATTGCCATGCTTTTTCTCCATCTTTTACATAGTAAATAACTACTCTGAATATTGTGGCCTGATCATTATTCCAGTGAAATCCTTGCGCGGAGTTTTGGAGAATAAACTTAAAGTTCTCAGCGAAATCAAATGAGATTACGAATTCACTATTTTCCGTAGTTATCTTCAGATTTTTAAAAAATAATGACTGCTCTGTAGCAAGGAAATTATGGGTTCTGAGCTTCAGCAAAGCTTCACAAAGCTCATTCACAAATTCATCAACATTTATGATCAGTGTTTTTAAAGTGAATCTGTCAGTCTGCAGCTAAGATTCAAATTGGATTTCTTCCAAATCCTCCTCATCAAAAGCTCGAATCAAATTATCTTTAATTTTAGAAATACCGGGGTAATTTTGGCATTCTCCTAATTGGTAGGAACTTGTCGCATCAGGGCTCACAGTTAACGTTAAACAATCGAGATAACAATTTAAAATTACATTTGGATCGTTCGTTAAATATCGCACGTTTATTTCTTTTAGCCATAACTTCACGTTTTAATGGTGAACACAAACGCATACTGTGTGGGTACCGCTACTGCCTGCCAAAACGCAATGTTTGGGTCTGAGTTGTGTGAATTTCGTGAAGCCTATTTTAATATCTTCATATCCTGACTGGAATTCTGCATACAATTCATTTAAATTGCACAAAATCAATCTTTTCTGAACGAGAACCTTCTTATCCCTCACTCGAACAGACACACAATACGTCATTCCAGGCATTAAGGCTTCAGTTTCACGACTCAAAGGCGTTCCTCTTTTTGACGTGGGCAGAGATTAAATTTCATGGTTAGCAACTAACTTTTTCACATTTTTAGTTTGTCATTCGGATGTTTCGAATTCGACCATTAGTTTTCTGGGACTCCAAGACTTTGGAGCAAGTGTGAGAAGTTGAATTTTCTCAGCTCTACTCGTTGATAATTTTAACTTCTCTTTGACTTGATCTAGAACTTCAACTGCGGCCTCATGATATTTGTCATTGCACAGTGTATCATTCATCTCGAGCTTTTCGAAGGAGAAATCTGGATCGACATCATCATTTGACATGATTTCTTCATTTGACATGATGATTTCATTAGTGTCAACATCATCAACGCTTTCATCCGCAAGAACATCATTACGAGGCTGATCGGTGTCATCTAAATTTGACGCTGGTATTTCTTCCAGTTTACTGAGCTCTTTCCTACATGAAGCACAAATTTTTAGTTCTTCAGATAGTGTAGGAAATTGCGATCGTAAGCCTTCAGAAATACGGCGTGTATTCAGCGCCTTGTTATGATTCTCCTTGTTAAAAGGATTGAAGCATTTGTTAGTCCATTTTCTTTGTTTATTTTCACCTTTTCTAGGGGCCATAGCCAGTAAAAAACTGGGTTGAAAAATAGCAAATGGTGGATATGGTAGCTGAAGTTCGAAAGCTGTTTTTTTTCATATGCTATTTTATCTTAAAATTAATATTTTAATTTCATAAGTTGAAAAATCCAAGCTACAATAAAAGTAGAATATATAGCGATATTTTTTTTCCGTGGCTATCACTCAACTTTCGAAAATATAAAATAAAAAATCATATAACAAACCTGCTAAGTGACACCGTTTTGAAATCCAATTTCATAATAAAATATAAGGATGATTAATGCTTGTCTTTTCCTGTAGATTTTTGTTTTCACTTTTGAGAAAAAATTCAAGTGCTTTGCCATCTAGCGGATGAAATTTGAAACTCAACTCTCTGATGTCCGCGGTCTTCATTTGTTTCTTGTAATAACCTGACGAGAAACAAATGAAGAACCAGTGACTTTCGAAAATACATATCCGTTGATTTCTTAAGCAGGCGTCTGTTTAAAATATTTGTTAGTTATCAACAAATTTTTTGTGACGAAAGCTCATTTACACGAGCATATAGTATTGTTACTTTTCATAAAAGCAATACAATGAAGGTGTACCACGTTGTGCTACGGGCGGGGTTCGAGAGCCAGCTTCATGAGCGTACCGGAGTACTCAACGCTTATTTTCATAGATTAAAATTTTGAATCGCACTTTCTAATCTTCATAGTCTTATTGGAAAAACCTAAGCTTTATTTTAAGATAAAAAAAACAAAAAAGCCTGTCTTATTTCGAAAAAAAGTCAAATTAATATTTGACCTTTATTTTTGAAGGTCAGATATTTATTTTTTGAAAAAAAGCGTAGGACCAATCGAAAGGGCGTGAAAAACTCTATCGAAACGGTACTAGACAAAATTTTTTTGCATGACTATCACAAGAGTTAAAAATCGCCGAAATAGACGATATTCACAAAAATCCTAAAATTTTCACCCCCTCCCTCTTGGTCAATACTTATTCGAATGACAAAATTTTTTCCAATAGTACAACACGATGCGAAAGTTTAACTTAGATCGGACAATTTTGACTTCTTGGGTGGGTTCACTTGAGAAATAACGCCTTATTAACGTTCTAAAAATTAAAATAATAGCTGAAACAAGTGTTTATTTTGCAAAATCTTCTTTTCATGAAGGAGAAATGTTAAGTAGGTTATATTATTTTAAAAAAAAGAGCAATCAGTTAAAGATTGCAAAATTGGTTGATTTTGAATGAAATTGCAAACTTTTACTGAATTGCTGTTTTAGAAAATAATGTACCTTACTCGATGTAATGAATAAACATCAATAATGAGCAACATGAAAAGAGTGTCCTAAAGGTCCCTCGGATTTTCAATGGGACTTTCCATACGGTCTCAAAAGATACCCTAGAAGATATTTCAATGGTTCAAAAAATTATGGCGCTATATCTGACTTTTGGCTTTGCACAAAAAAAGAAAGAAACGCTCATTTTGTCCTAACGTTATCCTACTTGACGGTACATAAAAGTGATCTGCTAAATTATAGCACCTTGACATTTCTTTTTTACAGAAAGAAGATTATGAAAAATAAACCCAGACTTCAAAATTTAAAAATAAGAATTAAATTTCAAATTTTTGTATCTTTCTGTGCGATTTGACGTGGAATCGCCCACATGCTGTAAAAAAATATGTACACCCAGTGGCGTAACTACTCTAAAGCCAGACCCCGCATATGGGGGGGGGGCTTCCTGGAATCAGTCGTTTTATAATGTATATTTATTTTTATGCTTTTTTAATTCTTTAAAAGTACTCTGTAACATGAAGTTACAGTAGGGACCTTGCTCCTTCTAGCACTGACCCACTTCGGAAAAAGTGAGGCCCGAATTATTACGATCGGGGTTGATGAATCTGGAAACTCGGTTAGCAGGACATCGACCACCGATCGTCAGTTCTCAGCCAAAGCGCGCCCTAATAACTTGCCAAACGTCACCCGCTTCAGATTACCAGACCGTGTGTGCCGTGCAGTGCCCCGCCCATCCTAGATCTAATGACGCCCACGTCGACGCTCAAGAGAGACCTCTTCCACGCCGACGCCGACTTCTTGAGTTCTACAGCCGTTCCTTGGGCTGGAGCCCACACCTACTTGTAAGTGGTTGAATAAACCAGAATTGTGTGTTAAAACTTGCAGATATTACTGACTTCACCTTCTTTTAGCGTTCCACATCCCCATTTTCCTTCTTATTGCAGCTAATTCCCGGGGAGTTGGTTACAACTTGGCGCTTAACGATAAAAATCTACCTATTTCCCGAAAATATTCCCAAAAACTCAAAAAATTCTAAGCTTTTCCCACGTTGGGAAGGTAACGACAGACAGATAAGACAGAATTATATATTTGAATTTTATTTGGTGTGATATGAAAATGTTTAGAATAAGAAGTGCGCGAAATTTCGGCAGATAGAAGAAAAATCTGTTTTGGATAGAAATTGAAAATTTTAAATAGAAAAATAGTGAAAAATCGTGAATAACAAGTAAAATTTGTGCAGGAAATAGAAAGGATCGCGAAGAAAAGTGACAGGTTAGATAGAGACAAATAGAAAAAGTGATTATAGTAGGGAAAATAGGCCAGAAAAAGACAAAATTAGAGAAAAACCGTTTGAGAAAAGTCGTTAAATTCGAAAAGGGAAAGTGACGCGATTATCTAATTCCGTAAAAGCGTGGCGTGAATAAACAACGTGTGCGCGATATAGCTCTTGGTCAAGATCCAGGCCAAGCGTGTTTTTGTATTTGGTTCGTTTCTCGGCGATTTTTCAGAAAGATAAGAAATAATAAATTCTATATTTTCACGGTTTTAGAAAGAAAAATCAAGAAAATTATTAGATTGGAAAATCGAAATTGGTAAAAATGAATAAAATGTTTAAAAAAATTTTTAACTATAAAAATTTATTAAAATGAAAAAGTTCATGAAATTAGGATCAGGGAAAATTAAAGTTACAAAAATGACAGATCCGATTCCAGATAGAGAAATAGAAAACAGAGAAAGTATAAATAGGCGAGAAAATCGTGAAGTCAAAATAAATCGAAATCCCGAAAATAACGAAACTCAATTAACTCTCTGCCTGTTCAAATGACCATTATCGTTAAAAATTGGCAATTTGGACGCCTGGTGGGGACAATGGGAAAGAGGTTCTATGGCGCTGGAGCAGCGACAAGGTAGCACGGGCAGAGGGTTAAGTGTGTTAAATCTGCCACAAAATGTGGACAGATCCATAAGTTCGGCGTCAAGATTAAACCGATGGATTTGCAGAGGAAATCCTTTGCTACAAATGGAGTCGCCCACCAGCGATCAAGTCAATCGAGAAAGATTCAACTTAACGTATCCTCGGTTGAATCTTTTGCCGCTAAATTCGCAAATTCTGGAAATTGAAATAGAAAATAAAAGAGTTGACAGTTTAAGGAGAAATCAAACTTATGAAGTTTATTCATTTTTAAACACAAATACGCGGGTAAT
Organism: Euceroptres primus; assembly: GCA_037177015.1. NCBI lineage: Eukaryota > Metazoa > Arthropoda > Insecta > Hymenoptera > Figitidae > Euceroptres > Euceroptres primus. The sequence goes on along the minus strand of JBAGKK010511399.1, from coordinate 6,891 downwards.
CAATGAATTAGACGAATTGATTGCTTACGACGAATCTTTAAGTAGGGAAAGAAAAGCGTTAAGGAAAAAATGCGAAATGATAGAATGAAACCATGATAATTGGGTACAGAAAAAAATAAATCCGAGAGCACATAGTTTGTTTGATTTACGTGAAAATAGACACGAAGTCGAAAAAGAAAATAGATGGACAGAAATTTTTAAAAAATTAGAGGCAAAAGCAGAAAATTAACAGCGAACGAAGTGCACATTAGACAGTTAATTTCGAATGAGAAATAGAAGAAGGTAGGAAAAATCGACGGGTTCACAGAAAATGCGAGAAGACCAGAAAATAGAAATCGTGTAGAAAATAGCAAATCTGAAGAAAAAAAAGAGAATTTAGATTAGACGAAGATTAAATCTAGACGAAGATTTACTTTTACGCAAAAAAATAGCGTACAAGATAATAGTAGGTGGCTAGATTATAGACAAACCCAATCTAGAGACATACCAACTCATATTAATGCGAATATTTCAGCAGCATGTTTTCCGTTTTGCATGATTCAACCACCATCTCATATTATGTTGAATTGGCCACTTAAATTTTAAAATAGTAAAGACGATTGTCCTATATAGTTTGTAGATGACTTGTCCATTTAAAAGAGGATTATCAAATTACTGATTTTGATATTCTTAAAAATTTAGACGCAGTTTTATCGAAGGACGCTCTTGAGTGGTGCAGTGTCACAAGACACAATTGGAACTCGTTAGGAGATTTTAAAAAAGGTTTTATTAAAGTTTGTATAGATGAAAAATTTTCTGAGGAGGTTATAAATAAAATTAAATTTTGCAATCAGAAACAAAACCAAGACATCCATTCATTTTTAACTGAAGTCAGAAAATTATTTGATATGTTACATAAAAAGAAATTTAGAATGGGAATTGGGAAGAACTTCTGGAAATTTAGGATTAGAATACAAACTTTATGTAAAAAGAAATGATTTCGAAAATTTTGAAGAATTAGAAAATCTAGGAAATGAATTTAAAACAGAAATTGTAAAATAAAAAATTAGAGGTAAAGTTTTAAAAATTTCTAAGTAATGATCAAAATAAAAATCAGGGAAATGAAAAAACTCAGGGAAATAATAGTCAAAATCACAACGGCAGCACTCAGAGTCAAAATCAAAATAGAGAATTCATGTCAGAACAGAGGTTATAACGGTCGAGGAAATTACAGCGGCCGATTCCAGAACGGTAGAGATAGAGTCGTTCACCTTGTAATCCCAATGGTTTCAATGATGCGACAATTAATGTACCCAAGAGCGAGAGGTTATTTTAATAATAATCAAAATCAGAATCAGCGAACGATAAAAAGCGGTCCAACAGTAACTTTTCCGCGCAAGCGAGTGATCAAAACCCGGTACAAACTACAATTAATCAAAAACAAAATACAGAAAATGCTAATGCTAATACAAATAAAAATAGTGGAAGCGCACATTCAAGCGCGTAGAGCGTGGCGAGCTCTAACTCTAGAGATAAAAAGCAAAGGCAATCTGGAGATATTCGAAGAAAAATTACTTGTTATTTTTGCCGTTAACCAGATCATATAAGAAGTGAATGCTGGCATTTTCAAAAGTAGGCAAAAAGTCAGGGACGATTTTAAGTGCGAATATATCCTCAATCTCGAATAAATCGCCCGAACAATCAGATTCAGATCTGGATACCCCGGGCGAAACAATATTTCACGTATTAATAATTTTAAAGCGTATTTGTAATGAGTTTTGATCGATACCGGTGCGACACACTCATATGTAGGCAAATATGTCTTAGATACGATAAATCTTTAGAATTATGAAATTAGGAAATCAGATTCGGACAGGTTGATAGTGACGAATAGCGAGGATAGGATAGAAATAGGTCATGTCACAGAAGAATTATTATTTAGAGTAGTCACAAATTAGAGATCAAAAGGTATAATAGGCACAGATATGCTTAGGAGACTAGGATTGAAAATGAATTGTGAAATAAATCATTGGTGGTTTCCGGAATTGCTTGAAATTAGATATACGATCAAGGCTCACCCCAAGGCAAATCCGGAACCAATTAAAATGAAGATGTTAAGAAAAAGGAACATTAGAATAGAAACACGCAAAATAGGAACGCAGACAGTTTGGTCAAGTGCACAGAGAGACATGAAACCAACGAAGAATAAAGAAATGAATAGGAATAGCAGAAATGAAACGAAAAAGAAACAGATAGTAGAGAAAGAGAATAAGAAGAGTAGAGAAGAGAAAGAAAGTAACGAGAGTAAGAGAGTTAGGTTAGGTACCGCTGTTCGGTTGCGTAATGGTAGAGAGGGGGTGGCCGAAAGTACGTTAGACAGCAGGAAATCGGTACCTCCGTATCCGAACGATGTTCTACCCCCTAGACCAAGCTTTGCCTCCCTCCGTATAGCGAACGGCGAGAACTCAGCCCAGGCAAGGATTCCACAGTTGATGGAAATCAAATAGCGCAATATGTTCTAGGCGTTAGAAGTCCTGGACTCAGAAAAAGTAAAATGCGAGTCGACACATGAGACAGGTAGGCCGAGAGTGAGTCACACGCATGGGCAACCGAACAATGGTAACGCGATGAGAAAAGGGTTCATTTCCAGAGTATATATTAATAAAGATTTTAGAAGGCAAAAGAATTTTACAATCTTTAATACGAATATTTGGGCTGGAAATAAAATAAAGTCTAGTGGTTCTAAATCAATCTTAGAGAGTATCCAAACAGTAAATAGTATGAATTGGATGAAGTTTACAAATAATGTGATATTAAATAATAACATAATAGGAAAACCGAAAGTAGCCAGGGAACCGACACTTTTCGCACTATAAATATGCGAAGGTATTATGGAATTAACGGAAATGAAACAGGAACAAATAAAAAGGTCATTAAAAGAAAAGATTCCTGAAATTGGTGAACAACTGAAAGCAACACATTTGACTGAACATAAAATCGATGTTCAGAGGCATGATCCTATCAAGCAAAGATATTATCATGTCTCTCCCAAAATAAAGGAATTAATGTGCGATTAAATAGATAGGATGTTAGAAAAAGGGATTATAGAATCTTTTACTTGCGCTTGGTATAATTCTTCTGTGATGATTAAGAAGCCTAATGGAAAATAAAGATTTTGCTTAGATTTTAGGAAGGTTAATAATGCAACTAAAAAAGATTTATACCGGGAGCCGATAATGGCGGAAATTTTAGATACCTTGAAATCGGCAAAATATATTTGAAAGATATATTTACATTCGGCTTATAACCAAATACCCTCATCTATCAATTCGCGAGAATTTACATAATTTCTTGTTCCAAGAAAAGGCATGTTTAGATTTATACGGATGACTTTCGGTTTCTGTAACAGACAGAAACATTTCAATTTCAATTACTCCGGATTTAAAGCCAAACGTTCTTTGCTATTAAGACGGCATATAATTGGTTTCAGATACTTTCAAAGAACACATGCATTATTTGAACTTAGTTTTGGATCGATTGAAACGGGCGAATTTAACGATCAGTCCAGATAAGTGCGAATTTGGCTATTCCGAAATTAAATACTTAGGATTTTTTGTGAGTAATAAAGGTTTACAGATTAACGAAGACAAAATAAAGTCAATTTTAAATTTTCCGCGACAAAAAACGGTGAAACAATTACAGCGTTTAATAAGAATGGCTTCATGGTACAGGCGATTTATGCCACATTTTTCAGAAATCATGGAAGCCTTAAATAACCGGCCAACATTGTCAGTCCACTAAAAAAATCTTATTAAAACCATGCCTCTCTTCTTTCTTGGGTATCTCAGCGTGAAATTAGGTTAGAAAGATTTTTCAAAAATCGTTAGAAAACTTACTAATTTTCGCGTCGATTGATCCCTACTCAAATTATTTTTGATAAATAGGGACTGCGAGATCATGTAAGAAAAACAGACCTATTTTCCGTTTTTAACAGACCGATTTTCCGAATTTTCGATCCTTAACTTCCAGTGTCCGCATGTTTCAGGGTAGAGAATGAAAAAAATTGAAACGCTGCTAATGTAAAGATTAAAGTCTCCTCTTTAAAATGGGATCAAGAACATAATAAAATATTATCGGGTTTTCGAATTATCTTGATTAATGCGGAAGCATTCCCAAGACGAAAATCGGTTCTTTGAGCAGCAGTCGAACTTCTATCTTTTGTTAACGCATGAGAAACAAGAGACAAAAGACTGCGGTCACAAACTCGACCGGCCGATTTTCGTCTTGGGTATGTTTCCACATTTTTAATGATAATTCAACAAGTGAATATTTAATTCAATAATTTAATACATAATTTAACAATGAATATTTTATTACGTTCTTGGTCTCATTTTAAAGAGGAGGTTTTAGACCTTAATTCAGCGAAGTTTCAATATTTTTATTCACTACCCTGAAGCATGCAGACCGTGGAAGTTGAGAATCGAAAATTGATTAAAAATGGAAAATAGGTATGTCTTCCTCACATGCTCTCTCCGTTTATATTTATCAAAAATACCTTGAGTAGGGATCAATTGACGCGAAATTTAATCAGCTTTCTAACGATTTTTTAAAAATCTTGGTAACCTAATTTCACGCTGAGATGCTCAAGAAAGAAGAGAGGCATGTTTTGAATACGATTTTTTTTTAGTGGACTGACAATTCTTTTCGGTACTATAGATTATTGAAAAAAAGTAGAAACTGGTAAAGGTCATATGAGCAGGAAAAAACCATGGAAACGATAAAGGGGTTGCTGACTACAGCATCTATCCTGGCTTGCCCTGATTTCAGACATCCGTTCCAGTTAGAAACCGATGCAATTTATACAGGCTTAGGAGCTGTACTCGCTCCAATAATCGAAAGAAACCAGTATGTGATAGCATATGCCAGTAGAGGCATAAACGGAGCCGAAAGAAAATATACAGCGTCCAAAAAAGAGTGCTCAGCTGTGGTTTGGGCGGTATGAAAATTTAGGCTTTATTTAGAAGGATACAATTTCAACGTCGTAACTGATCATATAGCTTTAAAATGGCTACAAAATTTAAAAAATCCAACAAGTCGATTAGCAAGGTGGGCCCTAGAGTTAATAGAATATGATTATGAAATTGTATATAGAAAGGGAAGCGCGAATTTATTTCCGGATGTGTTATCAAGAATGAACGAAACAGAAAAGTTTGTAGCGTCCATTTTAGAAAGTAGCGTAGAAAGCGAAAGCAAAGAGTTCATCGATAAAACGGATGAATGGTATAAAACTAAGTTAAGGAAGGTGAAAAAGAAACATCTATTGTCAGAGAATGGGACCTAGTTCGTCGATAAGACAATTAGGTAACTCGCCCAGAAGTATGGTATTACACACTTGAAAACGCCGGAACATTACCCGCGGGCGAATCCCACTGAAAGATGTAACAGATCAATAAAGACTACTACTAAGGCTTACCTGGATAAACACCATAGTGAATGGGATAGATATTTAGAAGATTTACAGTTTTTCTTAAATACAAGTAAATATTCTTCAACGAATTTTACCCCTGCTTTTCTGAATTTTAGTAGGGAATTAGAACCATTACAAACTCTGAAAAGAGATTTAGAATATTCTGATGAAAATGAATTCCAGGAAACTAATAAATGGACTGATGGGATGCGTAGACTTATATAATAAAGGAAAAGGTTCAGAAAAACCTTGATGAGGTTAGTAACAAACAAGCGATACAATATAATTTGCGTAGAAGAAATTTTGAACTTAAAGAACGCTATTTAGTTTAAAAAAAGACAAAACTTTATTAATTAAAGAGGCGAAAATAGCGATAAAATTATACAAAGATTATGAAGGTCTTTATAGAATTATTGCGAAGTTATCATCGACAGTTTATGAGCTAGGTAAAATTCGTAGAAAATCAATAGGAAACTGGAATATAAATGATTTAAAAAGATTTGAACCCGATAAGGACAAAGTTAAGAGTAACCTTAGGGAAGAAAAATAAAGAGTTGTAACAAAGACAAACTAATAAAGACGAAACTTTTTATTTTTACGAATGAGAATGTTTATTTAAAGGCAAATTAGGACAGATATGTTTTTGAAGAGAAGAACATAAAAAAGAGGGCTGATTTGGAAATAGAGATGGAGATTAGAAGAAAAGGAAAAGAAGGAAGAGAGGAAGCACACGAAGAATATGAGAGACAGCGACTACAAAGAAAAATTAAATTACAAACTTGGGATTTAACCGATGAAGAAAAAGTGAGAATAGAGGTAGAGTGGAAAATAGTCAAGGACCAAAGGCAGAAGGAAAAAGGAAAATTTATAAACGAGTAGAAAGATGAAAATTAAAAGAATAGCTAGCCCAAAAGCTTCAATTTTTGTTTAAACATTATAATAAACACATAGTTTTGAGTTAATTTATATAATGATTCAGTTTTTTCTCGGCAGAGTTAGTAATTTTAGGTTAAGTTTTGTTTCAAATCACCATGGTTACAGTCACTGATAGAAGAAGGCAAGAAGCTTCGAAGATTCCTTTGGCTATTAGATTTATCTCTAGACGAATTATATAAAAAGAGCAAAACGAACGCATAAGCTTTTAAACAAACTGTTTTATGCGTTATTTGATAAATTTTATAGTTTAACAGTTCTTACGCCTAGAGAATTATCGAAACAAGAAAGAATTAGGCAAGAAATTAAATTAAAATTAGCTAGAAACAAATAATCGATACAAATAGTAGTTAATGATATTAAGGACTGAAAACCAAAGAAAAAGGTGAAAAAGAACAAAGCAATTAACATTAAACTATGATCATTTTATTTTTTACTTGTAACACTGGTCAACAAAATGTGACCTATGTGCTCATGGAATGAGATATGTCATTTTCAGAGTAGTTTTTTGT